>PVIJ01001825.1:113238-169359 GCA_004024925.1 Scalopus aquaticus
AGCTGGGGTGCAGGCCAGAGGTGCTGGGGTGAGAGGGTTCACCAGAGACAGAGTGGGGAGCAGAACAGGAGGATTGAGCGAAATACACTGCTGAGGGGAGCAGCGGGGAAACAGGAGAGGTCTGCTGCGCCCTGTGGGAAGCTCCCCGGCCAGGGATCGAACTCGTGCTGCAGTGGCTGCGGAGAACTTCATAGTGCTGAGACTTAACCCCTTGCACCACCAGGGCAGCCCCAAAATCTAGTGTCTTAATAGGACATTTGAGGTCTAGAAGCCCAGCTGGCCTAGTCGATTGCCATTGCCAGGAGGGTTTGTTACCCCTAGATGCCAAGAGAGGGGTACATGCACTGTGGTATTGGGGTAGGGGTGGAGGCCACCCAGAAGCACCAGGGTTGGTCCTGAGGCAGAGGAGAAGGGAGAGCTGTGGGCAAGAATCTTTACTACAGTTTCCCTGGGAGGGAACGAGCGAGGCAGGGCAACAGGCTGAGGGTTGGTGGGTGAGACCCTCCCAGTGGGCGCCGGCGCTGGGGCTCACACTGGTCCTGGGGAGATGAGCGCAGGGTAGGGTGGCCCCAAGTTGTGAGTGCCCAACAGAGAGGCGGGGGTGTGTGCTGGGTTGGCTGGTTTGTATTTGAATTGCCAGCCCTGCAGAGGACTTGCCTGTCGTGGAGGGAGGGTTGTGGGAGAGGCAGGAGACAGCCAGAAGTGTAAGGTCTGGGGGATACTTTGGTGCAGTGTCGCTCCTGCCCTCACCCAGGGGAAGAAGGAGCATCTCTCCTCCACGGTGCCCCCATCTTCCCAGAGGAGGTACAGCGCTCCTTAGCATGATCTTAGGGATCTTTGAGTTCTCTTCACTGGGAGGGAAAACATGGGTCAAATTCTGAGGTCACCCTCAATGCCTTAGTTTTCTGAACTGGGTAGACAGGATTATACTCTTTTAAAAAATAACCAGAAAAGGTGATATTTAAAAGTTTTCCAAATCAAGGAAGGTCAACAGGAAAAAAGGCAGTAAATGATTATGTCTGGCATTTGTTGGTTCCCTCTGTAGTTACAGGTAAAGTTTCAAATTTCCCAACTTTAGTGGCATGAATAAAGCATAAGCAAACATTTTTTATGATTAAAGTGGACTGACTCTTAACTTGATATATTCTTCCACCTACTTAAGTCTGATCCTATTTTATTTTTCTTGGTTCAGCCTGAAAGTATTTTTAACATATTCTACCATCTAAAGGATACGCAACATGAAAGTAGTTTGAGCTTCTGCAAATTCAGCTTAAAAAAGCACTTTTACATAAAGAAAATGGATGGATAAGAAAGTTCAACATCAGATATGAGTATTGGCTTACTTGGTTTTCAGAAAATCCTTATTTAAGGAAACTGTAGCGTCGGTGGGATCTTTACAGTTTCTGCCTACTGTAAAATATATGAAATTTAATTGAAACTCCCCAAAGGAGAGCTTGTGGGAAAAAACTGAAGAGAATGTGCTTCTACTTTCATGCTTAAAAAATGTAAGTTAGAACACCCAGATAAGAATTTCTAAGTGGGATTTTCACACTATGTAAATGACATTTTGACCAAACAGTCTTAAAATTTTAGGGGTAAGTTAGTTTCAGTTTTATGTTTTTTTCATTTAGATCCCCATCTATTTAATATTAACAAAAAGAAAACACTAAAGGTGTATTCCATGACTGTTTCTATGGTTTAAAAAATATAAAATATGGTTGAAAAATACTGAACCAGACTCCCCCTCCCCCCAGAGTGTCACATCTTAAATGAAGGTTAAATTTTGATAAATGAGCTACCAGGAAAAAATATCAAAATATAACATAGCTAAGCTTCAAGAAGCCTGCCCTATTTCATAGTTCTGAGCCTAGTTCTTCAGCAGATTCAGAAAATGTATGCCTAGTCCTGATTTCCAGTGTATGGTTGTCTAAATATTTTAACTATTTAAAATATTTACTAATAAAGGGAAAAAGAAAAAAAAATACTAAACTCTTCTGGGGAAAAAAAAAGTTAACCCATAATGACCAAAGGAAATGCAATAGAGTAAAAAGGATCATTTTCATAAGTGGTAAAAAGTATGGACATGTCAGGAAAAAAAAAAGAAAAATAGACATATCCCCCCAAAAATGGTAAAGCCAGTGTATGTTTGTAATTTTATTGACGTCCCACTGGTTTATACATTATGTAGTTTCAGGCATACAGTATGTACTTGGACACCCGTAAAGACTGTTCCAAAGTGTTCTAGAAATCAGGACTCTAGAAATCAGGACTTAGCCTGCTCACTGCACAAGAAATATCTTGGGGAACACAAGGAATACCTGTTGACAGCACTCAGAGATAATAAGAGAAAAAAGTCCAAGGGTTGGTGGGGGGGCATTCTGGAAAAGGTGGAGCTGTGAGCAAATCCCTCTCCGGGAATTTCTCTCCCGTCCCTGGGCTGCAGTGAGAAGCTGACCCAGATGTCAAGAGAGAAAGTCGCCACATCCTACTCCTTTTACACTTTCTGCACTAACACGGGGAGTTGTAATATCTCTCCTGTAGAACGGTTTTAATGCTGAAACTATTTCAAAGCTTATATCCAAACTCCAGGGTCCCTCTGTGAGATTCTCCTGTACAATTTCTAGAGTAGGAAGTATATTTCTATTTCCAATCCTGGATCTCATCAGTTCATGCCAGAAATACTGCAGAGCCCCCGAGGCTAGACATCCAGTTGTGTCTCGCGCATTTTGTTGTTTTCCACTGAGAACATGCCCTCATCCCCTAATCATTAATGACATCGCTAATCACTTCATTAACGACACGCGCATCGTTGTGATTGAGCAACGAGTGTCAGTAACCCACCTCCACCTTCCAAGGGCTGCATGTGGCCTGCACCCAAGGTTGGTGAGAGCTGCAGATATTTGCCTTAGGTGCTCCTCATGGGATTCCCTCAAACGTTCCTTTCTCTGAATTGCAGGGCGAATCCTCGGAACTTTAATTTCGACAATGTGGGAAGCGCTATGCTGGCGTTGTTTGAGGTCCTCTCCTTGAAAGGCTGGGTGGAAGTGAGGGACGTCATTATCCATCGTGTGGGGCCAGTAAGTCCCCCCCCCACCGCCCCGACTCCTTCGAACACTCCACCAGTCACTTTCATTTGCTTTGATGAATAACCGTCTTTTTCGTTTCTGCAGATGCACGGAATCTACATCCATGTTTTTGTATTCCTGGGTTGCATGATAGGATTGACACTTTTTGTTGGAGTAGTTATTGCTAATTTCAATGAAAACAAGGTAAGGATTCTTGGCTTGAATATCATGGGGTTTATTCTTTCCGACCACTCATTTTGTGCTCTCTTTTTCACACATGGCATGAAGTCGCATTAAACCGTAATGTGGCCGGTAATGTGACCTGTGTAAATAAGTTCTGTAACCATTTACAAGAAACCTCATTGCTGCCTCTCAGGCACCTAATTTAAGAGCACTATTCTTTTGCAAAAATTTCCCTTTTGGTAACAGTGTCATTAATTCTCCCACCACGAAAGGCGCATCTCCTATTGTCGGAATAGAAAGAATGTACAGCAAGTTATTAAAATACAATAGCTGAAACTGAAGCGCTGATTGCAGGTAATATTACTTTCACAAAATGTAAATTAGGCTGCTGCTTTGTAACTCAGTAGGTGAACTAGGAATTTTGATGGCTTAGAGGGTGAGGGGGGACTTTTGAAAGCCCCATTCATACAGGAAAAAAGATTTTCTAATTTCATATCCAAATTTTAGATACTTTGTGGACTTAGGTAGCAGCTGAATTCATGCTTACAATCAACCTAAGAGCCCACAAGTGGGAAAACAGCAAGTGTAGTTTCCTGTCCAAAACTGCATTTGGAGAGAACATTCTGTGTCGTTCTTCTGGACAAGGTTGATCCGCCCTTTATGGTAAAAGCATCCGATTCGTTGTTGTTTTGAATCGTGACCATTCAGATGCATGCATACTTTTCAGCAAGTACTAAGTACTGAGGATTTCACAGGGCTCCATCAATTCTCACGACTCTGACCTGCTCAGCTAAAATAAAAAAGCTGACAGCGGCGAAATAACTTGCCGGGGCCAGAGTTAGCCGCGGCGCCTTGGCTGCTGAGTCTATGATGCAGGAGTATAAAAATGCCACTCAGCCTTGAATTAGAGCGGGCTGCCGCTCGCCGTGTTATTCATGGCAGGGCTGGCTCACGGTGTTCACATCAGAGACTTTGCTTTGGGTGGCTGCACGGGGCTGTATCATTCACCGCCCCCCAGGCCCAACGTGTGTGGCTCCGTTACCCAGTCAATTACCAGCTTTGATGTGTGCCTAATGAGGATGTCATTTTGTCCAGGCTTTCAAAGGGTGTGATTTAACCAACTCCCCCCCCCCCACCTTGGTGCCCAAACACTACTCCGACCCACAGAAACATGGGATTTTAGTAAAGAAAGGAGAGTGAGCCTCTTGCCCAGCCCCCTCCCCATTTTACTTCGTGACACATTCATAAATGGGTTCCTTTAGGCCCTACGCTGTGTTCAATTTAATGCCAAGCAAAAAGAGGAAGGTGGCGTTTTTCAGGTGCTCTGAGCCAAAGCATGGAGCAGACATTGGGAATTCCAGAATAGGCACAGAAAGAGGGATCTGCTCACGGTGGTTTTAACCACTAATGCAGTCTCCCTGACGAGGCTGTGGGAGCAGGCATGGACTTCAGGAGGGTTAGTTAGGTCCCAGGGCAGCTCACAATCCAGCCACATGCATGAAACGACATCAACTCTCAATAGCTGCAGACAAACGAATGATGAATTGAGCACCTGGACTCAGAGGGATGGCAGACAGAAGTAGAATGGCAGGCTCTTTATAGTGCTCGTTGAGTTTATGTCCTGAAGGAGGAAAGAAGCCCATGGTCTGAGAAATAGAAGCTTTCCTAGAAGCTGAAAGCTGAAATCAGTGCTTCGATAACAGGGAAATGTAGAAGGAATCATGTTACTCTACATTACAAACTTGATTAGCTAATTGGAAGTAGGAATTTCTCAATTATGTGAAACTTTTCAGAAAGGTCTTTTTTTGTAAGTGCTTCACAAAGTAGCACATGAGCTGCTATACAACAGCATTCATTCATTCATTCCTTTATTATTAATTCATTCAACAGATTTCCTTACTTACTAGGTGCCAATTACTGCCCTTGGCCTTGAGAATATAATGACCTAAAGGTATAACCTACACAGCACACACAAAATATTACATGGACTTCACATTCGAATTTTAGTACCCAAAGGTATATAGATTTCAAAATATACAAGCAGTAGAGCAATATAAAGATATGGGAAATAAAGTGAATTTGGGGAACAATAATTTCACCATTCAGTACTAGTCTAAATTATGCTTTCTTTAGAAAATGGAAATCTATTTAAAAAGTTCTGAGTCTATACCAGTTACATATATATTTAATAATACATATTAAATATATATATTAAATTTCCCTCTTCAAATACACTGTTTCATTAATAGAATTAATTTCATAATAATAAATGTTCAAGGTTTCCATTTATTAAGATGATAGCTCCATGCTTATTATTTTTCTGGAAACTTTCAGATTTCAACTTTCCCAATACTTTATTTTGTATAATAAAGGGATAATGAGGATATCTATAGCATCCAGAGAACAAGAATTTATTTGTAGTCAGTCAGAAAAGTAGTTCAGCACTACTAATATCAGAAAAAAAAGTAATATACAACAACTATTACTATGAATAGTCAGTATTATTAAATAATGACAGAAGAAGAAACTAAATACCAGAAAGGCATTGAACATTTAAACCTAAAAATGTATCAAGCAAAAATTAGTCAAATTGTAAAAAAGAAGCTAGCACACCCAAAATCAGAATGGAAGATAACATGTTTCTCTAAGAAACTCAAAAATCAGATGGGAAAAGGAAGGAAATAAGAGCTAAGACATAATAAAAATAATTGATCTAATGGACATACAGTGGACAGTGACCTCAACAATTTGAGAACATGTATTATGTTCAAGTACATGACACAGCCTCTGCAAAGTCATAACATAGTAATTACCAAAAAGTGCTAATATACACAACATGTTTTCAACCATAATCAAAAAGGTAACAAGAGATCCTTCATAATTTGGAAACATTAAGATCCCAGTCTAAATAATTTATCAATTACAGAAAAAATCAAAATTGAAAAACATCACAAAATTTAGATAAATTGCTCATAAAAACCATATTGAAAATCTCAAAAGATAGAGAAATATCAGTTATTAGAGGAAAACCTAAAATTTAGGTGTTAGAAAAAAATTAAGATTATTCATATGTCAGATACCCAAATTAGTAAAGTATAAAGAGAACAATAAAGTAAAATGGAAGAAAGTGGAAGAAACAAAGTAAGTAAAGACAGAAATTAATGATGTAGAAAATAACAATAGAAAACTCCAGAATGACAAAAACAGGCTCTTTAGAAAAATTAAATCCATAAGCTTCTCATAAGTTTGAATAAGAACAAACAGATGAGGAAGGAAAGCAAGAAGAAGCAAGTAAAACGGTGTTGGAGTTATTACAGGGATAGAAAATCGGACGCTACATAGAACAGAGCAGAAAGTCCCTGGAGAGACGTGGGTAGATTTCAAACAGAAGTAGCTCAACAAATCCATGAAGAAAATGAAACCATCAATTAAGGATGCTGGAATATTTGTTTACATCTAGAAACTAAGTTGCGCTCTCTCTCCCTCACAGTATTCTCAAAATTAAACCCCACAAATGAAAGACCCATATGTGAAAAGTAAAATTTAAAGCATGTAGAATTTATTTATGGCCCTGGAATAGTTGTGGAGTTCTTGACATGAACCACAATGTGAAATCCATAATGAAACAAAATTATAAATTACATTATTTTAAAATTACAAGTTTCTGAATGGTACAAAACCTTATAAGCATTTTTTTAAAAACAAGCTAAGACTATGAGAAAAGATTTACAACTCACAAAACTGACAGGAGACCAGCATCCAGAACTGTTAAGTTTGTCTGTACAAAAATGAGCAAAGAATTTGAACAGGCAATTTACACAGGAAGAGATAAGAACCACCAGTTAGACACTTAAAAGGATGTAATTAAACCTAAATTAGGTACATCTAGTGGCCACATTAAATGTCTGATAATGTCAAGCATTAGTAAGAATGTAAGCAAATGGGAACATTTACAGGCTGATGACCCACCGTTTTTGTTTGTTTGTTTGGTTGGTTATTCCTCTTTGGGCAGCAACTTGGCAACATCTAGTTATGTAAAAATGCATAAAATCCTGGACTCGTAGAGATTTACCAGGGAGAAGGTATCCTCGATGTTCACACACATGTGTGTTTATTTGTAGACAGCCTCTGACATATAGTCATCTGTCCTTGAGTGATTTCATTGTTGTGCGAACGTTATAGCAGGAATTATAGCAACCTAATGGCATAGCCCACCACACACCTTGAGTTAGGTGCATGCATATGAGGTCTGTAAGTGAATGTGATCTCATAAATCCACACGTGTCTGTATTTGTATAGCAGAATACTATGCAAGCTATTAAAATGGACCAATGAAATTTGTATCTAGTTGTGTGGAAAACATAAAGTTCAGTGAAGGTAAAAACTAACTGCTAAAGGATACCACTTATATAAAAAATTGTGAACAAATACATTCTTGGGTGTGGCACATAAGCAACAAAACTGAACACATACTGGGGAGGAGACACAGCAGGTGTTCAAAGAATGTTGTTTCCTTTCATGTGTTTCTTTTAATGTTACAAAGTTGATGAGGGAAAACAATATCAGTTAGGGTTGAATAAAGCAATGTTATTTGAAGACCTACTTTGATTATAGTTTCTCTTGAGATCACAGTTTCCAGTGTTCAAGGGCATTCAGTGAGGGCATTCAGTGAGGACTGGACACTTGGAAAACAGTCACTACCTCCAGGGCTGGCCAGGATAGAGGGAGTGGGGTGGGTGCTTTCCCCCAATCTTAAATTACAACTCTGCCTTTATAATATCCTGAAAGATATGTAGCAGAGTATATTTATGTGAGTTCTGAGTTCTCTGCTATATCACAGTCTATCTCATCATACAGTGAGAGGTCTCAGCATCAATGTATTCAAGTTCTGAATTCTTGGACATCACACCACTTCAAAATAGTTTTGCCATGGCACAGACCAAAATGATATTTTTTTAAATTCCTTTCACACCAATGTCAACTCACGCTATCATTTTGCTGCAGTCTTTTTAACTAAGGCTTGATACTAATATTCAACTGATTATCGCTTCTGGAAATTTGAGTCCTGTAGAAAACCTGTGGATTTTCCCAAACCTGAATATCACACCTGATCGGAAGTAGCAATGGAAGGTTGCTGGATGTTCTTGCTAATCTGTAGCCATCCCTCTGGGAATTCCTCTCAAGATCAAGTTTGAGAATTCTGACCATGTTTCTTGAACCATCCTGGTATTTGAAGGCTACATTTCTTTTCCACCACCAAATGAGTCCTGTTTATACCACCCCCCATTTGCCATGTCCTTGGTGTGGCATCCTCGACCTTTTCTGCTTTGCTTTGTTTACTAAGGGGACGGCGCTGCTGACTGTAGATCAGAGGAGATGGGAAGATCTCAAGAGCCGACTGAAGATAGCCCAGCCTCTTCATCTCCCACCTCGCCCGGGTATCACAGATGCTCTGATTTTATTCATGTGGGCACTCGTGTTCATGATTCCCCGGGAGTCTAAGATTTCAATTAAAATAATAATCGTGAGGCCACTAGGTGGTTGTGCAGAAGTTAATATAGAAACGGGCTCCCAACTCCAGATCTCTCCATAGTCTATTAAAATCACCCACCCAACGTCCACACTTCGGTGCTCTCAGGATAAGCCTTAATGAAAAAATGAGTTTTTAAATAATATATTTTGGTGCTTTCCTTTTAAACATGTGAGGGAAATGTATTAAAGTGACAGAAATTGATTGATGCGCTTCTCCTTCCAATGAGGAGGGCGTCGCGCACCATCGTTTTAAATATTCCGAGCCAGTCGTTCCTGCAAAAACACAATAGATGCAACTGTAGGGGGAAAGTGTCATGGGTTTTAAGCTGAGCATTAAGGAAAATGAAAGACAGGAAAGGGATGTGACCTCTGTCTAAAATGCCTTGCCTCCACCTTTCTTTTCCAGATAACGATGGTTTTCGAGCTAAGATGTATGACATAACACAGCATCCGTTTTTTAAGAGGACAATTGCATTACTCGTCCTGGCCCAGTCGGTGTTGCTCTCTGTCAAGGTACTTTATGGCACCTGGGACTCTACGGGGGAATTTTTTAGTCATCTTGTGCCCAGCACATCCATTCACCCTCTGTGTCGTTTAGTCTTAAAACTTAAAATGTGTATATGTACCACATTTTCTTGATCCAGTCATCTATTTTTGGGCATCTGTGTTGTTTCCATACCTTCACTATTGTAAACAGTGCTGCAGTAAACATACAGGTGCATGTATCCTTTTGAATTAGTGTTTTTGTGTCCTTTGGGTAGATTCCCAAAAGTGGTATTGCTGGGTCGTGTGGTAGCTCCATGTTTATTAGTTTGAGGAAATACCATATGGCTTTCCATAGGGGTTGGACACAATGGAATACTATTCAGCATTCAAAAAGGATAAACATGCAATTCGCAGCAACATGGATGGAACTAGAAGGGATCATGCTCAGCGAAATAAGCCAAAAGGAAAAGGAAAAATATCGAATGGTCTCACTTATAACAGGAATATAGGGGAACCAAATACAAGAGTGACAATCAGCGAGAAAGGGGGGAGGATTGGGGCTCAGAATGGGGGAGGGGGAACACAGGGGACTGTGGTGACGGTTCACGGGTGAATTGGTGGTGGGAAACCTGCGGGGAATATACAGTAATGTAAAAGACATAAATAAAAATAACAATTAAAAATATAAATGTTATGGGAAATATTAAAAATAAATAAATAAACAAATAAGAACTTAAAATGGACCATCTTGTGCAAACGGGAAGGAGGGGGCGGGGAGAATTCAGGTGTCTGATGGATGTTGGGGCACAGACATGCGTTGTCTCTTGCAGTGGGATGTGGAGGACCCAGTGACCGTGCCTTTGGCCACGATGTCGGTGGTCTTCACCTTCATCTTTGTTCTAGAGGTACAGAAATGTGTCTGCTGGGTCTGGGGGTACAGCGCACATTTTAAAGTCCAATACAATCATCTTGATAGCACTTTGCTTTTGAAGTATTTGGGTGGGCGGGGAGTAGCATGCTCTTTGGCTATTTCCTTTCTAGTCTGTTCTGCTGAAATTGAGCAAAGACTTAACTGGATACTCCAGGATTTTCTGAGGGCAGGAATTGGTTACTGCTATTGATTGTCATATATGAATGTTGACCTGTCTGGATGAGTGAATTCAAATAGTCATCGCCTTGGGCCTCCCTGGTGGCGCAGCGGTTAAGCGCTTAACCGCTGCAGAGCTGTCGGCAGCGGCGACACAAGTTCGACGCCTGGCCAGGGAGATTCCCACATGGCGCAGCAGACCTCTCCTGCCTCACCCGCTGCTCCCCTCAGCAGTTTATTCCCATTGATCTGCCTGTGCTGCTCCCTACTCTGTCTCTAGTGAACCCTCTCACCGCCCCACGCCTCTGGCTGTACCCCAGCTTGTATGCATAAATAAATAAAAAATCTTTTTTAAAAAAACCAAAAAACAATTACTCATCGCCAGCTTCCCAGACTGCTGTAACTCAAGGACCTAGCCTGCAGCCTGGTGGCAGAGGGAGTTTGGCCCAGACAAGGTTATTTTAATACATGGTCCATATAATACTTGGAGGTCAATCTTCTTTGAAATACTAGAGATTCTTATTTCACCCTGTACTGGTTGTTGTTTCCCTACATCTATGGGGAAGAAAACTGTCCTATCAGTAGTCATAAAACAAGGAGGAAAAAGAAAGTAGAGAATATAGATTCGTGACAGATTCAGCTTAAAAGGTAAAACACAGCGAGGAAGAAAGATCGTGGTAAATTCCTCCCTTTGGTTTCTATGTCTTTAAAAAAATAATGCGCCTCTAGTCTCTTCACTGAATATGTGCTGGACACTGGGTTCTGTCTATTCTCTTGATGCTTTCCCCCAGGTCACAATGAAAATCATAGCCATGTCGCCCGCCGGCTTCTGGCAAAGCAGAAGGAATCGCTACGATCTGCTGGTGACATCTCTGGGCGTGGTCTGGGTGGTGCTTCACTTTGCCCTTCTGGTATGTTCGTCGCCAAGTTCATCTTAGTCGATAATTTCCTTCGGGTCACGCTATTGCCAGCCTCGTTTTACTCCAGGCCAGCCCACTCTCGGGTGATAGATTAGCCAGCCCAAATGCCACCCTAGCCTGGACAGGGCTTCAGATGTGTCCACATATGTGCCCACATATGTGTGCCCACATACGTACACACACACACACACACACACAGAGTCTTCATGTTCGACAAAATCTGGCCCCTCAAAGGCCCTCCAGGATGTGAGCCAGAAAGACAGCCTTGAGCTTTCCTGACTGAACCCTTCCTTTCCCCAGAGGATAAAGACAAGGGTTACCAGAAACAGATGAGACCTGTCTGAATTCGCCCACGGGCCAGCAGGAGCTGCAAACCCAGTTTTCTGGCTGAAGTGTCACCTCAAGACTTGCAGCCAGGCTCGGGGCCCCTGTACACAGTCTGCATCCGTGGCGCGGTTCTCAAACACTTCTGCTCCGTACTTGCTTCTGGACACCCAGCCATTCTCCAGAGCGCATGGGTCCCCGCTTCGGGATCTGTGTTCCCCCACTTTACCTAAATGCGTTCAGCCTCCCCTCCCCCCGCCTCAGTCTGAGAACCAGTTCAGATCTACCACACGGGGTACACTTGATCATGAGCTGAATCCACTCTGACCGACAGAATAAAATGTGGGCATAATTTTTAAGACTTTAGGAGCCCCATTTATAATGTAAAAAAGAAACAGATGCCATATATTTCATAACCTACCATGTCCAGAATATCCTTTCTCTATATCGACAATATGAAAGCTTTAAGGAGAGAGGCTCCATTTTCTCCTCTCGTACTACATCTTGGACTCGGTGTGTATTTCACAGTCGCAGCTCTGAGCATTTAACTGGCCGCATTTCGATAGTGCCCGCTGGCCAGATGGCACCGCCTGGCTGGGCTTTGCAGCTCTGGAATGTCTGGTCCCGCTCTGAGTGCAGCCATGTCGAGTCCCGACCCAGTTATTTGGCCCCAGTGACACTATTCCCGATCTGAGTTTCGGGAAACAGCTGCGCACTCTACCTATTCCATGTGGGCATTTTGAAGATCAAGTATGAGATATTGTTTTCCAGTTTTGAAGATATAAACTCTTAACGTGTTGTTATAAAAACCTTCTTTTTTGTGACTTTTCCCCGACCACACCCAAAATCAACATGATCAGTTTCCACTGCTGTCTCCAAAGCCTTCTCCATGGTCTCACTGGAGGAAGCATGAGGGACACACAACCCACGTCCTATCACGAAGTCCTGCTTTGCTCCGTCATTGCTGTGCTCAGGGAGCTCTCATTGCATCCTTAAAAAACTATTGTTATCTTCAGCAACAGGGGCAGAGCCAAGTCTGGTGGGCGCTTCTCCCGCACAGGACTGACTTCTCAAATAGTGGCTGTCACTGTGAGAGGAAAGCAAAGACCATCTGTTCTCATGAACTTCGGAGCTGGAAAGCTGGGGGGGCACTTATGGACTGTCCTAAGTCAATGAGAATCGGGGCCCTGGTGAGGGAGATGTGGGAGAGACACTTATCTCTGGGGTGACAATCTAGTAGGAGGAGGTGTGTCAGGCCCTGAAAGGCATGGCCGCGGGGGTGATGATCAGGTTCCAGCTGTAGGACGAGGGGAAAACATCTGGGATGGAAGCAGAGCGTGTGGCTGGAGTAGAAAGAACGAGAGCAATATGGCACAAGACCTGGGTGGGAACAAAGATGTCAGACCTCTCACCTTGGAGTCTAAGTGAAGTATTTGGGTCCTCATCCCAGAAGCTATCTGGTGTCCTTGCTTCCAGAATGTAAAAGAAAAAAATATCTAGAAGAGTTTTAGAGCTAACATGGAAAAAAGGAGCAGCTGGGACCACAGTTTTTCTTACTCCAGAAAAATTGTAGCCCAGAGCCTCTTGCTTCAAGCAGAAGGGCAGAGTAGTTTTCCTGATTCTAGATCTCCCCAGAGGTAAAACCTCACAGCAGAAGGTGCGCTCATCTATTCTGTCTGCCGGCTTCATTGTCCAAGGGCCTCAGGTCCCGGAAGGAGGCTCCCCGGCCAGCATCTTCCGCGGTGAGCTGCTGGGAGGCAGGAGACAGTCCTGGTGCCCTCCAGAAATGCTTCCGTGAAGACACATTCACGTCCTTGCACCTCACCCAGGCTCTCGCGGACCCCCTTCCTGGGGGCCCATCTGTGACTTGTCTTCGGGCGAGGCAGGGTTCCTCCAGAAGAATCCGGCTTTGGCATCCGCTTAATGTCAAAGCTGTTTTGCAGCTCTAGCCGGTGGGATCTTTGTTTCTCAGAGGGAACTTTCTTAGTCATCAAAGTACCGAGTCATCTCTTGCTGCTGATCCCACACTTGAAGGAGCCGGCAGGGAGGGCATCTCTGAAGTCAGCGTCTCCTCTCGTTGCCACCACCAGTGCCCTCTGTGCCAGGGCTCGCGATGGCATCTCACGTGACTCCTTCATGCTGTATTAAGTCATCCAAGGTCTTTTTTTTTTTTTCTTAAAATCTTAGGGTTTTTTCCTTGTATTATTTTTTTGAGGTACTGTTGGCTCACCACACTGTATAAGGGTACAGGTTCACCCCTCTTCAGATGTCCAATACCTCATCACACCCACTGGCAGAACCCCCATCATCCTCCACCCCAGTCTTGCTCGCAAAGGAACTGGTCACTGCTTAATGTAAAGTAAGTTTTCCAATACAGGATTCAGCTGAGTAAAACAGACAGAAGTTTCATTTAACATTGGATTTTATAGCTGATATTTATTCATAAGGTCTGGCAGTGACCTTTTCAAGATAAATTTCTTATAAGAATGTCCACATTTTATGAGTCTAATTATTCAGTAGACTTCACCGAATAAGGAGACCTAAACTGAAGACCGGAACTGGAACGAGGTCTCTTGTGCAGATGAGAGCAGGCTCTTCTGTTTCGTTTCAGAACGCCTACACCTACATGATGGGCGCATGCGTGATCGTCTTTAGGTTCTTCTCGATCTGTGGGAAGCACGTAAGTACACAGGGAAGAAAGCTCTCGGAAGTCACACAGACGCCGCAGAGGGGATCGGTGGGTGCCAGCAGTCCTGCTGTGTCTTGGGGGCTGTCATTACGGTTTGCTAGACATCATAACTCAACATGAACAATTTTTTAATATTAAATGAATCAGTAGCTTAGTTTTCTTGTGATGCCTTTCCTGATGTTTGTGTGGGCTTTTTTCCTGCATGTTTGCTATGTGCATTCAACCATCAACTCAAGATAAATATCAGGCATGAAAGCAAAAAGCAGTGGCTTTTCTTCCTATCTCTTTATTTGTATCGTCTTTGTTTTTAATAAGTTATTTTACTGCAAAGAAGAATAATCTTGAGCGAACACTTAGGATTCTGTCATCCCAGATTTCTTTCTGTTCATTGTGAATGTCCACACATGGACTTCCACACATATTTTTCATCCTTTAAAGTCCTGTTTCCCTTTTTGTTACTAACATGGTTTCATGTACATTCCATATATGTGCATTCTCAATATTTTCCTATTTGATGGTCATTTCTTATTTTACCATTATTTAGATTTGGTTTTCTGAGTGTCTGTCTGTGCAAGAATCTTAAGTCTATTTCAGTCTCAGTGTTTCTCACTTTTGAAATTTCAAGGTATTTTTCTGAGCCATTTTCTCCTATGCTCTGCATTCTGTGATGCAGTCACTGATGCTTCCCTTCCCCCAAGGGCATTGTCCACCTCTTAGTTCATGGATTTGTAAACTAAGCAGATGCCAGTATTTTATAGTTAAGATGAAAATTAGGTCACCCTCTTGAAAAGACACTTTGCTCCCATATAAACAAAATTTAAACAACTCTTAAGGAAAATATTCTAAAGAATAGTCTGGAGTCAAGTTAATAAGACAGTGAATAAAATTTGTAAATTGAAGAAAGAAATGCAGAGTCTACTTGCTATTAGCCAAAAATGTATAGTCCTGATCACAGAGAAGTAGGAGGCAAGAAGAGAGTGCATGGAAGGCTAAGGATGATGAGTGTAATTGTATTCGTTCGGCTAAAGAGACTGAATAGTTGAATAGGAGTACATTTCTCTCTGTCTAATTATGTTTTGAATATTATTCAGACTTAATACCTAATAGGAAGCAATTTTCAAATGTTTTCCTGAGATTCACTCTTGAGCCAACCTGCTTGAAAGATATTCACTTCCCAGGGGTCTGTGTTCAGTGAGTAGCCTCTCTCGTTCCCCATCTTCCTCTCCGTCTCCCCGTTTCAGGTAACCCTGAAAATGCTCCTTCTGACGGTTGTAGTCAGCATGTATAAAAGCTTCTTTATCATCGTCGGCATGTTCCTCTTACTGCTGTGCTATGCTTTCGCCGGCGTGGTTCTATTCGGTACTGTGAAATACGGAGAGAACATTAACAGGTGTGTCGTCTTTCTGTTCATTTATCAAGCAACTTTTTTAGAGTAAAGATGTCATGAAAAAGAAACCTGAATGTTTTTAAACAGAGAAAAAAGGGAAAGCTATACCTTGGCAGTTAAATCAAAATAAAATGGCCAAATTTCAAAACATGTTTTTCTAATTGAAAATGGCATGCATGTTTATTCTAGAAACCATAGAAAATTCAGAACAAAAAGTATGTATAATCCCACCACACTAAGAAATAGCCACTTCTAATTTCGCAGTGAACGCCACCATTTTTTCTATCCACATACTGCAAAAAAAATACATTATTTTTAAAAATTAAAGAATTTTGAGATGGATTTGGCTTTCCTTTCTCTTTTAGTTGGCTATTCTATATGAAACCTATTTTTCAAAAATTATCTTAAATTTTGTGGAAGTTCATAGTTATTTTTCAGTCCTTGTGCAGGAACTAATGACATACGGAATGATAGATAGCATATATGTCTAGTTGCAGAGACTGCTGGTCGATATGAACAGGCCATCTTTTAGAGCAATCTTTGTGGCAAAATACCACCTTTTATAGCAAAATTCATGTGAAAGATGGAATCATTTTTAGTTGCTAAAACTTGTTCCTCAGTTGTTGGTGATGAATGGCAGGAAGTTGGTGGCATTGTGCTAGGACTCGGTCCCTCAGACAGCTGTGCTTGGGGGCAAGTATAAATAACCAACTAAGAGGGCATAACCTTAGAAAATGCTACTTCGCATCCTCGTGTGTTCCAGTAGCCACCAGTTTGGGTGGTGACTGACACGGCTATTTCATGGCACTCACGTTCTGCTTTGTTTCGTTTTGTTTTCCTTAAACTAGGCACGCCAATTTTTCTTCCGCTGGCAAAGCTATCACCGTGCTGTTCCGAATTGTCACCGGCGAGGACTGGAATAAGATCATGCATGATTGTATGGTAACCAGCCTGTCACTGACAGAGCCTCCGCTCAGAGGCTCTCCAGAGAGGAAGATCTCACCATCTTCCTCTTCCTGGAAGGTTTTCTCATCTACTTCTCCATCCCACACAGTAGTCAACTAACTACAAATATTGTGCTTTCATGTCCTCAATCTCAAACTCTGACTTAAGTCAGAGAAATTTTTTCACTTAGCATCACAATGAGTTCTTACCACTTGGGGCTCACGGGCCAAGAGAAAGTAGCCCCTGGTGGAAATCCGTTCATTTTCCTTGTGCATCCTGGCTCATTTGGAATTTACAAGACTAAAAGCCTGAAGTAAATGAGCTACTCCTTTGGCTGCGCAGATGATGTGCACCGTGCCTTTGGAGACGTGCCTTTGGAGCTGATTTTGTTTTACATGGCTGGGAGTATGTTCACTACGGAAATTAACAGGAATTAGTGTTCTCCGCACTCACCCTCTCCTCTCTCTTCCCCCCACCCACAGGTCCAGCCCCCCTTTTGCACTCCAGACGAATTTACATACTGGGCAACAGACTGCGGGAATTACGCCGGGGCACTCATGTATTTCTGCTCATTTTATGTCATCATTGCCTACATCATGCTGAATCTGCTTGTAGGTGAGTGAGGCTCACTGAATATTTTTAATCTCTCTAAACTCAGGTACTTAGATAATTATGTACAATTTTCAAGTAATTATCCTGGATTGCTTGGGGCGGGTGTTTCATGGCATTAATTATAAATTGTTGCCTCTCCATCCAGAAGCTGAAAAGACCTTTGCAAAGCATGTAAATGACAGTTGATTGCAATTTCAAGAGCTGAACTATTTATTATGATCATTAATTTCCAAAGAGCTCTTCTCATGGATTGAGTTGAACATATATCAGCCTTTTACAGCCTCAAAGGATCACGTTCTGTTTTTAAAAGATCCACATTGTACACCCAGCTGTGGGGCCATCCGGAACTCATTTCGACCGTTACAAACTACCCTGAGACTCTCAGGAAGAGTTGAGAGCCAGCTGGCGCGAATATCCCTACTCACATAGTGTGTGTCTGTGCCCTTGACCCTCGTGTTTGAAAAAGGCAGAGGCTGGATAAGTAGTTTAGCCTAAGTGTAAGACACCAACTTGGAAACCATACTAAGCACTTTTAAAATTTGGCTTATCACGTAGGTGATAATGTGCATTTTTTTCTAATAGATGTATTCTTTTTTCTTTCTTTTTTTTTAAAGATTTATTTATTTATGCATGCAAGCTGGGTTACAGGCCCGAGGTGTGGGGTGGTAAGAGGCCTCACCAGAGACAGAGTGGGGAGCAGAACAGGCAGATCAGAAATACACTGCTGAGGGGAGCAGCGGGCGAGGCAGGAGAGGTCTGCTGCGCCATGTGGGATTCTCCCTGGCCGGGGATCGAACTCGCGTCACCGCTGCCAACAGCTCCAGAGCACAGCGCTTAACCGCTGCGCCACCAGGGAGGCCCAGATGTTTTCCTTTTTCTAAAAAATGAAAAATTAGCATCGCGGTCTGAATTCTGTGTTGTTTTTTTAAGCTATAATTGTGGAGAACTTCTCCTTGTTTTATTCCACTGAGGAGGACCAACTTTTAAGCTACAATGACCTTCGCCACTTTCAAATCATATGGAATATGGTGGATGATAAACGAGAGGTAGGAAAAGGGGTTGTCTTTTCATGCCCTACCTCAAAGACACTGCCGTGTTTCAGGCATTTAAATGTTTGCTTGTTGGCGATGGGTTGCATTGAATTTTGGGTGGCCATTGGTGAATTGCAGAAATCTGCTATTGATACATCAGCAGAATTTGCTAGGAGGCGAGAGGGACAGAAAGTCCCCCCCTGCCCCCATGTCCTAGCCAGCTGTGGACACCATCTTCTTGCCAACAGCTGTCAGCAAGGAAAGGAAGTCCCGTGGGGGCAGCAGAGGTGACATACAAACAGCTATGGGGATCATATAACACCAACTCGTGACCATGTCAGCATCACATGGCCATCCGCCTGGGTGGCAAGGGGGTGTGTCAATAGAATCTGAAACTTGTTACTTTGGACTCTTTGGACTTACCGATTGAATGTTTTCATCATAAAGTTTACCCACGATTTCAGAGAATGAGCTGAAGCAGCAATTGCTACTTCCTCCTCATCCTCTCTTCCTCCTCCTTAGCGGGGCCATTCTGGACACTGAGATGTGACCTCACTCGCATAGGCAGAAACTCATGAGTCACCAGTGTCCCACTTCTTCCCAGTGCCTTCACTCAAAGACATAGCCAGATTGAGCCCGTTCCGGGCTGGAAGTCCTGGTTTCAGAACCTTGGTCAGCTCTGACCAGGAAAAGGGCAGAGCTAGGCTCCCCATCCACCTGTGTGTATCTGTCCTTCTAATGGAGAAGACCTGAAAAAGAGTGAGCTTTCCACAGAAGAGCATTTAGAAAACTTGCTTGGAAGTTCCTAGCAGCCACATCATTGATAATGAGTTGGTAACAAACAACTGGATACAGGAGATGTGGTTTATAGACACGGTAGAATATTACTCAGCTATGAAGAAGGTGAAACCCTCCCATTTGCAACATGGGTGGACCTTGAAGGTATTATTTCAAGTGAAATCAGTCAGCTAGAGAAAGGCAAACACCCTGTGATCTCACTCACATGTGGAAGATAAAGAAACAAACTAAAGAACAAGCAAAAATAAGCTCTTCTACTATAAAAACAAAATAATGATTACCAGAAGGGATGGGGGGGAGAGGGAGGGGGGTTGTCTCCTATAAGGAGCCAACTGTACATGATGGACAGAAACTAGACTTTTAGGGGTGAATATAATGTAGTAAACCCAGATTTGATTTATACGGCTGCACACCTGAGTCCTAGATAATGTATAAACCAGTACTACTTTAGCTAAAAATAATATAGAACTTCATACATATAATCCCAGAGATAAAAAGGGAGACCTTCCGGCACTGAGTGAAGGGAAGAGGAAAGGCTGACTCGTGTGTCTCACCTGCTTTCTTGTACCCAGCCTGTGTTGGAAAACGATAAGCAGGGCTGAGTTAATGAGGGGGGCTGGGGAGGAGGACTCCGTGGGGTAAAGCAAGAAGTGTGGGGGCTGGGGAGGCAGACCTGGGTCCAGGGGTTGCAGTGGGCGAGCCAGGCCTCCTGGGCTCCCTAGAAGCAGACAGGCCCCAGCAGAAACTCTGGGTGCTCAGTTTTCTCCTCGGGCCCCGGCTCCAGAGAGGCCAGCAACTTCCTTCCAGCCCGGTGCTCTTCTTTGAGAACAGCCCTGGGTTTCTGCTGTGGCCGCAGAAGCGCGCGGGCACGCGGGGGACAGTCACAGCTGCTCGCTCTGCCGGCAGGGGGTGATCCCGACCTTCCGCGTGAAGTTCCTGCTGCGGCTGCTGCGGGGCCGGCTGGAGGTGGACCTGGACAAGGACAAGCTTCTGTTCAAGCACATGTGCTACGAGATGGAGCGGCTGCACAACGGCGGCGACGTCACCTTCCACGACGTCCTCAGGTAGGCGCCGGCCCGGGCCTCAGCGCCCAGAGGCCCAGCGAGGTGCAGGCGGCGCCCTGCTGCTGACCCACAGCGGTCAGATCCTCGTGAGAGGAACACGATGGACAAGCAAGTGCATGGCCCAAAACGCCTCCCCTCTGGCTCCGGAACCAGGCCGCGCCCCAAGGCCCCTAAGGCCCCACTCACTGTCCCAAGAGGACCGTGTGCCCCGAAGCAGGGCCTGGCCTTGCCCATGAGCTCCGAGGGGGCGGGCCCAGCCCTGGGCTTTGTGGGGAGCCCCGGCCCTGAGATGGAGGAGGCACCAAACTTGCTGGAGCTGCGGCTCTGTGGCTGGAGCCTGTTCCAGGCTGGCAGGAAGCTGCTGGGCCACTCTGTGCTGCTCGCCCCGGCTGGTTGACAAGCCGCCTTTTCCTGACAGCTCATGAGAAACCAGACTGGACAAAGGGACGAGCTGGGTCTTCCCCTCTCTGAGGTTTCCGTGTTTGCTGTGGCGGCTGCATGGAAACCTCACACATTGAGTGGACTAATCAATAGAGGTAGTGTCTTGAGGGCTGGAGGCTGGAGGTCTCAGGTCAAGGTGTCAGCAGAGTTGGCTCCTTCTGAGGATGATGAAGAATCTCCCCCGGCTTCTGCTGCTTCACTGGCTGTGCTTGGTGTCCTTTGGCTCATAGGGTATCACCCAGATCTCTGCCTCCATCTTCCTGTGGTGGGTGTGTGTCTGTCTGGCTGGCTGGCTGGCTTTAAAGGCACCACCCCATTCCAGCATCTTAACTATCACACTTACATTCAAATAAGATCTTACTCTGAGATACTGGGGGCAGGAACTCCAGCATATTTTGGGGGGATGTAGGGAAGGAGAACAATTCAACCCATAGCAGTTTCTTAAGCAGGAGTCCATGGATAAATCCACTGCTCATGGCCATAGAAAGGGAAACGATCATATCTTTACTTTCAGTAATCACTGATGAAATGTAGCATTTTCAGGTGGCAAATCACAGTTGTGTGAAAAATGCCCGTTTCTATGTCACAAGAAATCACAGTATTTTCAAATCACTTTACTGCTGTGGCTGATATCTGAAAATATCCTTTCTGCTCACCAGTCCTTCTAAGTGATATGTTAATAAGGCATCAGACTTCAGGGAGATGTCATTATTTCATGCAATCATTAAGAAACGCTTCTAGAACTGTATCATCCCCTTTGCAAAGAAAATAATTTGAGAGCGGCATTTGATAGTTGGGGTTGCATGATGTTCTCTCTGGATCTGGGACATCGAAGCCTAACTCCCAGCAAGCAAGACCGTGCCCGCTGTGCCCCGCAGCATGCTGTCGTACCGGTCGGTGGACATCCGGAAGAGCCTGCAGCTGGAGGAGCTGCTGGCCAGGGAGCAGCTGGAGTACACCATCGAGGAGGAGGTGGCCAAGCAGACCATCCGCATGTGGCTGAAAAAGTGCCTGAAGCGCATCCGGGCGGTGAGTGAGCGGAGGCAGGGGCCCCGTGCCCCCCAGATGTGGGGAGGGGCTGCACGATTTGGCGCCTTACAGCCTCTCACTGCATCAGCTTCCTCCACGGACGGTGGCAGCTGAGGATGTGAATTCTGGTCCACATCCAGCCACATCCTCCGAGCAGCGTTCTTAAGAAGTTTCCACTGAAATCACATTTTTCTAACAGAGCACGAATGTTTTTTTTTTTTTTTTAAAGATTTATCCATTTATACATACAAGCTGGGGTACAGACCAGAGGCGTGGGGCGGTGAGAGGGTTCACCAGAGAAAAAGCGGGGAGCAGAACAGGCAGATCAGAAATACACTGCTGAGGGGAGCAGCGGGCGAGGCAGGAGAGGTCTGCCGCACCATGTGGGATTCTCCCCAGCTGGGCGTCGAACTTGCATGGCTGCTGCCGACAGCTCCACAGCGCAGCGCTTAACCGCTGTGCCACCAGGGAGGCCCTAGCACGAATGTTTAAAAGCACTTTGCTTATGTTAAGATATTTATGATCTCCACTTATTTAACTCAGCCATTCAGAATCGATGTTTACTGGCCACTGAAACCCCAGAACCACTTTTACATGGCTCCTAAAAATTCCATCCTACCATGGGTGATGTTGTTGGTCTTAATTAAATGTCTTCTGGGAGTTTAATGATCTGCCTGCTGCTCCCTGAACTCTAAGTTGAAAGATTCTCTAATCATAAATCAATGGGCAAATATTTTGTTAACAATGGGCATTTCTAATAGGTGATTTCTTTCATGAATGCTTTTGACTTTATGCTGCCCACACAGGGGAAAAAAATCAGGTGAATCACTAAACATTGATATGTAACAGATTTTTTAAAAGATTTATTTATGCATATAAGAACTGGGGTGCAGGCCAGAGGTTTGGGGGGTGAGAGGATTCACCAGAGACAGAGTAGGGAGCAGAACAGGCAGATCCACTGAAATACACTGCTGAGGGGAGCAGCGGGGAGACAGGAGAGGTCTGCTGCGCCCTGTGGGAAGCTCCCTGGCCGGGGATCAAACTCGTGCTGCAGTGACTGGTGATAGTTGGTATTGCTGTGTCTTTAACCCCTGCACCACCAGGGAGGCCCCGTAACAGATTTTTTTTATACTACTTCTCCCAGCAACACCAGCTGCATAGACATAACTCTGTATTGGAGGAAAAAAGAGAAACAGCATGACCTCCTGTAGTCAGGCAGGCATCAGGGTTGGCCCCCCGCGGCCCGAGGGCTCCAGGGACCAACCCGCCCTCCACGGGCCTTTGACAGACACCAGGCATCCTGGGTTCAGTGTGTGCCCAGGTAGCTTCCTCCACTGGGCTGGTCTGCTCTGACCCAGGACCCAGACAGGAGCAAGAGGAGAGGACATGGGCTCAAACCACATGGGCTTCGTGAGCACAGAGTAAAATATGGAGGAAAAAACCGGAACACCCGCGTTAGTGAATTAAATAATCTACATAAAGCACAATCTACATAAAACACAAACATGCATGAACATAACTGTTTCCACGGTGATTCTCTAAGACCGGGGAGGCTGGTCCTCAGTCTGAGGTGTCCTTGATGCTCAGCTGATGCTTATCAGGGAGGAGTTAAGGGCCCTTATTTGGTTTTTTGTTTGTTTTTTAAAGATTTATTTATTTATACATACAAGCTGGGGTACAGGCCAGAGGCGGGGAGCGGCGAGAGGGTTCACCAGAGACAGAGTGGGGAGCAGAACAGGCAGATCAGAAATACACTGCTGAGGGGAGCAGCGGGCGAGGCAGGAGAGGTCTGCTGCGCCATGTGGGATTCTCCCCGGCCGGCCGTCGAACCCGCATTGTGCTGCCGACAGCTCCACAGCGCAGCGCTCACCTGCCACGCCACCAGGGAGGCCCAAGGGCGCTTATTTGAAAGTTCCTGAGACTTCCCCACACGTGCAGCTTCTACGGGAGAAGGAAGTTTGAGTGGCAGAAGCAGGGGCTGTTGGGCCGCTGTTCCCCTTGCTGAAGCCCGCGCGGTGTCTCCACAGAAACAGCAGCAGTCCTGCAGCATCATCCACAGCCTGCGGGAGAGCCAGCAGCAGGAGCTGAGCAGGTTCCTGAACCCGCCCAGCATCGAGACCACCCAGCCCAGCGAGGACATGGGTGCCAACCCCCAGGACAGCAACATGCAGCCTGAGGTACGCTCGTGCCCCCGGCACACCCACTTTTTAGTTTTGGGAGATGAAAGTTCAATTGGTGCCGTTCCAAAGTCATTTCCAAAAGGGTAACAATATTTCTTCAGTTAATGGAAAATCAATTAAAATACAGTGATCCAGATGATGTTTGTGCCTTTGCCACCCCAGGTCAGCTGCGGTTATTTCAACAGCTTCTGATTTGTATGGGGACTAAAAGAAGCAGGACTCTCCTGGATCACTGACTCTGTTTGATGTCTGTCAAAAGGCTTCTTTTGAGTCCGGTGATTTCACCTGACGTAGGTGAACACAGTTTGCCTGAAGCTCCGTCCTCACTGTTCCTCCTCACCCACTCATAGAAATTTGCAGCAAATTGACTGAAAATGTCTGTCACTGGGCTTCAAGTGCCTTGAGTAGAGGCCTTCATTGACGGCGTCTCCTGC
Organism: Scalopus aquaticus; assembly: GCA_004024925.1. NCBI lineage: Eukaryota > Metazoa > Chordata > Mammalia > Eulipotyphla > Talpidae > Scalopus > Scalopus aquaticus. Next base: position 137,446 of record PVIJ01001825.1, read on the forward strand.
TTAGCTGGGCGTCGGAAGAGCGCCTGGAGTTTGGGCGCTGAGCGGGAGCCTTTTCGGCCAGGACACAGCCTGGTTCACTTCCACACTCCATCTATAGGCCCATAGAAAACAGTCAGCGGCGTCCCGGCGAGCCTGGTGCTGTGCGGAGCACTGGCGGGGCACAGCTCTGTCTGGGCTGGAGCTGGGCCAGCCCGAGACTGCGGTGACACGATAACACCACAGCCGGGTGCGGGCCCATGGGGGCTGAGGGGCCTCTGACCCCAGAGCCCTGCGTAGGCGGGTACGCCGCTGCTGGCCCCTGCTCGAGGGGCTAAGTGCTGCCGGTGGCAGGGGCTGGCAGACAGCCGAGGGGGCTTCATAAGGGCCCCTCCAGCCTCCCAGGGCTGCCTGCCAGGCCTCCCGGCGGCCCGGTGAGAGCGGAGCCCTGCAGGCCGAGAAGACCTGATGCAGCGGGTCATGCTAAGGCAGGGGGCGCTGTCAGGTGACGCTCCTGGGCTCTCTGGGTTCAGCGGCCAAGCCCAGAGGGGCGAGTGGGGAGAGGAAGGAAGCCCAAAAGGGACGGTGACCTCACCAGACTGGGGTAAGCGTGGGGAGAGGCACCGCTTTTCTCTCTGTCTTACATTGCCAGAAGCTTCCCCTCTTAGACCCTTGCAGATTGCAGCTGCTGAGAATTTCCAGCCTGGCCCTCCAGGTTGGTGGGAGTTGACGCCCCCAGCTGGGCCATCCCGATGCACCCCCCTTCCTGGATGCACCTCCCTTGCCTGGTAGCCAGGGAGGCAGTGTCGTCTTGGGGGGCAGCGATGGGCGCGAAGACCCAAGAGCAGATGGTGCTGGGGCGCAGCACCTCATCTCGACTCGTCTCGGCTCTTGGCCCATTTTTGCTGTCCCCTCCCCCGTGGGAGACGCTCTGGGGCCAGTTGGCTTTTCCCAGGTGTTCTTCCCTCTCTGAAATAAAAGGAGGCCCAGCCAGTGCAGAGAGCAGCCCTGACCGCTGATTCTCGCCCTCAGACCAGCAGCCAGCAGCAGCTCCTGAGCCCCACCCTGTCGGACAGAGGGGGCAGTCGGCAGGACGCCGCGGACGCCGGGAAACCCCAGAGGAAGTTTGGGCAGTGGCGCCTGCCCTCAGGTGGGTCCGCTAGGCCTCTCTCCAGCTCTGAGGCGTCTGAAAGGTACCCCCACTCACGTGTTTGGGGTCTCTGCTTTCGAAACAGGTCTGCGTCTGGCGTTGCTTCCAGACAGGGAAGCAATGGAGGAAATCTCCCCTCATCAAAAGTGCCCCTTGCAAAACAGCTTCTCTGCAGGGAGCTGTGCTGGCCGCCTCTGTTGTCAGGTTGGAGGGGCAGCACGAGGGGACCTCGTCGCGAGGGAGGAAGAGATTCCCAAGGGCGTCTTGTGTGCATGCGCCCGTTCGCCAACTCATAAAACTAGCGCATGAAAGAGGGTGTCCCGGCACTGGTTCTTTTTTTTTTTTTGAAGATTTATTTATTTATGCATACAAGCTGGGGTACAGACCAGAGGTGTGGGGTGTGAGAGGGCTCACCAGAGACTGAGTGGAGAGCAGAACAGGCAGACCGACGGAAACACACTACTGAGGGGAGCAGCGGGTGAGGCAGGAGAGGTCTGCCGCGCCATATGGGAATCTCCCCGGCCAGGCATCGAACTTGGCCGCTGCCAACATCTCCACAATGCAGTGCCTAACCGCTGCACCACCAGGAAGGCCCCCCCCGGCACTGGTTCTTTTTTTTTAAAGATTTATTTATTTATGCATACAAGAGCTGGGGTATTGACCAGAGGTGTGGAGGGTGAGAGGATTCACCAGAGACAGAGTAGGGAGCAGGACAGGCAGATTGACTGAAATCCACTGCTGAGGGGAGCAGTGGGGAGACAGGAGAGGTCTGCTGCGCCATGTGGGAAGCTCCCTGGCCGGGGATCGAACTCGTGCTGCAGTGGCTGCGGATAGATTCATAGTTTTGAGACCTAACCCCTTGAGCCACCAGGGAGGCCCATGCACTGGTTCTCAGGAACGATTTGCAATAGGGTACAGAAGCCCAGCTGGCTCACAGGACTCTTGTTCACCCCACAGCACCGAAGCCAATAAGCCACTCGGTGTCTTCAGTCAACTTACGGTTTGGAGGACGGACCACGATGAAATCTGTTGTGTGCAAGATGAACCCCATGACGGACGTGGCTTCTTGCGGGTCCGAGGTCAAGAAGTGGTGGACCCGGCAGCTGACCGTGGAGAGCGACGAGAGTGGAGACGACCTCCTGGACATTTAGGTGGAGTTCGATGCAGGTGGCGGTCCACGCTGAAAACTTGTCTGATGTTTCCCTCCACTGTCCGGTGAATCACAATTTAATTCCAATTTGTTGCAAGTTTTTTAAAAATTTATTTCTGTTCTTCCATAGGAAAGCATAAAACATAGTCTGTCAAAGCTGTATATTGATGGGTTATTTCCATGTATTCAAGACTATTTGCATAATGTATTGGTAATATTAGAAGTGACCCCAATGTCACATGTAGGCCCTTCACAAAATTCATATATTCTGTCTATAAACTAAGGGGTAGAGTCACATACGCTCTGATGTATTATTCCCCCCAACCCCCAGAAAAGAATGCTAAGTCCAAAGTGGCTGATATTTACCATATAGGAGCTATCGTTTTAGTTCACGTTTTCCCCACAACCACTAGAAATACTTCTCTTGGGGGAATTTATTATTTATGATTGATCTGAAAAGGTCAGCCCTAAGCTCATGTTAAAATGATAGTAGTTTTACAAACTACACATTCTGAATTTTAAAAAGTATATCCTCTTTTCATGTTATTTTTTAAAATAGGCGCAAGATACTTAGAACAAGTCCGTTCACTTCCTCTTTTGCCCTGAGGGAATGTTTCCTTCTAAGACAACTGTGTGTGCAGGTACTGGGCAAAGAAATTGGCCCAAGGAGATAACTGGTCTGCAATAAACCTTTGCATAGGTCGTGTGGGGGGCAGAGTTCCATAAAGATGTTGAGATTCCTAAAAAGCCTTTAAATGACTGGGATTGGCAAAAAGAGTAAAGCTTCATGATTCAACTCATCTCTGCGCGCGTGACACTCTCACGCCTTCCTTTCTAACCGAAGGTGTATCCATTTTGCCACAAAGCAACAGCCACTGTGAGCTGATCTCCATTCGCCACGACTATGTCCGTCTGGAAAGGCCCCCTCCTAGCAGAGTCTCCCAGGGAAATAATGGAAATAAATCTCCCTCTGCAAAATCTCACTCTGAAATCACAATTTGGGGGTTCCCCATCACACTTGTTTTTGTCTCACACGTCAGTGGTCCATGTCCTTGGGGGAAATTAAGATGCAGAGTGATTACCAAGTGCCTTGGGCTGCTGATGTTGGGTCAACCAAGTAGAAGTGGGTTTGAGTCTTGAGTGACATTATTCTTAACTGGAGATTTGCTGTTGCGATTATTTCTTTTCATGGAGAGATTATCTCAGATTCCCTTGACACTGGGTTGCTTTATGATCTCTTTTTCTCTATTTAACTTTCTTAAAATAGCCAAATATCACATTCCTGCGGCGTTACAGATGTAGCTTTGTGGGAACAGTCTATTGTTTATATGACTAATTGTGACAATAAGATAATGGGCCATTCAAGTCAGTGCAGCGAAAAGGGTTTTCTTTGGTTTTATGTTCATTTGAAGTTTACTTTTTGTACATAAGAAAATGAAATAAATACTGGATTTGTAAAAGACTTTACTCTGAGTTGAGGATCATTTCTAAACCCTTTTCTTGTGTGTGCTGGGGGGCAGTTGAGGCAGAATGGGTATCGCCGACACTGGGTAAACCCTGTATTTGAATATTCTGTCTGTAATTAGTTGGCAAAAAGACTCGGTCCCTGATATTCATTTCAGCTCGTTCCCTAAGCAAGAACGTTCCTTTCATGCTGGTGTATTTAAGGTTGTGTGAATACCCTGCACCTTCCAAACTAACAATACGGCAGAAAAGGCTCTTAGGTGGCCAGGGCGTGGGTCTGTACTAGTGCTGCATAAAACCAGAGTTTTTTTTTCTTGGCTCAGTGCACTTGAGTAATAGTGCTTCATTCTCACGGAACTGCTGAGCCCTACCTAAAACTGTAATCGATGCTCATCAGAGCTTCCGTGTGGCTCATTCTGCGTGAAGCAAGGGCAGCCTAGCAGTGCCTTTAAAGCCAGCGGCCCCTCTGTGTCAGGGCAGTGAGACAGGCAGGCCATGACGGCGGACTCCTCGCTGCCATTTTCCTACAGCAGGTGGAGTGGACAGGTAAGTGACACCCCTTTTTGGTTGCACATAAGCATATAGGAAATCCCGTTAGCCAGATGGGGAAACTTCAGCCACACAGTTCCCCGACAAGACTCTAACCCCATCCTCTTGCTAACCCAGCACCTTTAATTACAGCTCGCCTGCTGGCTCCAAGGCACCAGAAAGCAGAGGGATAGAACGCTTCACGGAGAGCGCCCTGGGGAGCAGACCACACACGTGTTGGCATGTGACGATCCAGGGGGATGCAGAGAGAACAGGGGTGGGGCGTGTGGCCACACTGAAGCTATTCACTCTTTGTGGTGCTTCCAGAGGGACATCCATAGCAGAGACTGGCTGTGCGCTCCCTGCAGCTGAGTAAGATAAGGACGCGCGGAAGGAAAACAGCAGCTGTGAAGCCTCAAGCCAAAGCAGTTTCTAAGGCAGCTGAACAAGGTATTTGCTGTTTCTTTGTAGGAAGGGGCATATACGAAAGCGCACTGGTTCTCTGTATATTTAGCAGTGGCATTCTCAAGAAAGCCCTACGTGGGATCTCAAAATATTAACCAGGCAAAGGTGGGACAGTCCTAGTCGAGATTGGGGTGAGGTTGAGAGCCCCTCTTACATGACCTCACTTCATCCCTTCTCTATTATGGGTTGAGTTGTTTCTCCATCCTCCTTCCCCTCCCAAAAAATGGGGTGAAATTCTAACCCCAGAACTTGTGAATATGACCTTATTTTGGAACAGGGTATTTGCAGCTGTAATTAGTTATGATATGCTGAGGGCAGAGTGGAGTGGGGAGGGTGTTGAATCCAGAGGACTGGTGTGAAAAGAAGACGAGATGCACGAGGAGGGGGCCCACGTGAAGCCCCCACCCAGATCACAGGCTGCCCCAGCCCAGGACGCTGCGCCCCCAGGGTCTCTGCAGAGCCCGGCTCTGCCAGCTGATTCCGCCTCCCTGTTAGGTAATCAGAGCCGGGAGAGAGCTGCCTAAGGAAGCTAACTGGCCAACCACGTCCCAACCCCGCAAACACTTGTCAGAGCTGACGAAACTCAGGGAGAGCCAAGAAATACCCAAGGGGGTAAGGCAGCCCCACCCCACCTGCTGCTGGGGCTGATAAACCACACTCGGGGAGCACAGCAGAGGGGGAGTGACTGGAAACTCCTGCCTGGACCCTGAAGCATCTGCACAGTAAACCCCAGAAAGCAATGGAGTGAGGCATCTCCTGCACCCCATTTAAGTCAGGAGTCCCCCACCATTTGGCACACTTGTTCTTCCATGGACTTCCCACCCCAACCTGTCCCCAGGGATACTGCTTCTAACTAAGATCTGCTTTACTGCCCAGATGTGGCTTAAGATCTTTCATAGCCATAGTCAAGAACTGAGGAACCCCAAAACTGGAACTGTGAGATACTTGATTTCTGTTGTTTTAAACAGATTGCCCACTTTGTCGTATTCTGCCAGACAGCCCTGGGAAATGAATCGATCTCAAACCTACTCCAGCCCCCAAAGATGGCCTCAACCCAGTTTGAAAAAAGAACAAAGATAGCCAGCTCTGGGGTTGGACAGTTTTCCTAAGTCCTCTATTAACTGGTTACATATGTGCCATCTTGCATGAGTTTCATCTCCCCTCTGAGACAAAATCCAGCTTCTTGCATTTGAAAAAGGCAGATGTGGATTCTATTTCGTCCTTAACCTGAGAGGTGCACGAAAACTACTAATTCGGTTTAGTCTGATGTGACGTGCAACTTAACCCAACCCTCAACAAGCTGGCGAGTCTCCCAACCAGAATCTCTAACTGACCGATGATCAAACTTCCTTTTTGGCCACTCTCCACTCTAGTTAGGTCCAGTTTTGCAAATGACCTCAAGCCAAGGTCTCAACATTGAGTTGATATGAACACCCATCTTCCCTTGAATACAGTTCTTTTTCCACAGAGATCACACTATATATCTACGTGTGTGTGTGTATATATACATAATACATATATATGTATATATTGCCTTTCAGACATTGTTCCAAAATTGTTCATGCATACACCAAAATAATGTATGCATGAAACTAAGGCTAAATGGTTAAATTGATCTCAGACTGTCAAGTGCAAGAGAAAATAAAGCATCAGCTTTCTCTTTGAAGTTTGTATTTGCCGACATAGTTTATCTGACCCACTTCAAGCAAGTACCCTTGAACTGAGCTCAGCCGGACAATAAGAATACAGAGGACAGGGGTACCCAGAAGTGGGGCACACCCACAAATAAAAACCCCTGTTTTGTGAAGCCTCTCCCACTTGCTGTATGACGTGCCCTGTGACTGGTCAATGAACTTCAGCCAAGTTCCTAGTTCTTTACGCCAACCCACCTTTGCTGCTGATAAAATTTAGCTCCTTCCATCCAGTCCCATTTGAAGGTCTGCATCACAGTTTACGGAGGGATGCCATGGATGGTTTTTCTGGAGGCCGACTTGAAGCTGTCTCTCCTTCTTTCCTCAAGGGTGGTAGTTCAAAGTCAATGTCCATTTTTAACACTTGGTTACGGAATCAACCAACTCCATGAGGAGTTACGTGCATTCATGGTGTTCCCCTCACAAACTGATGTTTTTCATTCCATTTCCTAGACCAGGAGGTGGCTCATGACCCTAAAAGAACACTAGGTGGGAACATTTGTTTGGATGCATCATTCCTGGCAGTATTCCTCATGCCTGACTAGCCACTGAGCTGTTTAGCATTTAAATGAAATCAAACCTATGGTGAAATGGGCAAAAGCCCACAGGTTCTCAGCAAATTCATGTTAAGAGAGAGGCCTTTTGCATTCTGAGTCATGTCCAAACCATCTCCATAATCAAGAAGCAGCTTGGCCAAGGAAGGACGTGATAACAGAGTCACATTTTCAAAAGTCTTCTCGGGCCAACATTTCAAGGAAAAGAGGTATACTCATAAATTACACCCAAAATGGTAGCTTTTTGATTTGAATTATCTGCATTCTCTTAGGCACTCTTTACCTTTGGCTTTGGAGACATAAAGGAGGTAACATTATTGGATCATAATAGTAGGTTGGAAAGATTAAGCTAAGGGCTGAGCGTGGAGAACAGGGATGGGGGGGCAGGAATAGTTTCTGTTCTCAGTAATCAATCATGTTGTCTCATCCTTGCAGGGAGCTAGGCTAGAGAGAGCCAGTGGGTCTGGTGAGGGAGAGCGCTTCCTCTGGAATAGATGGCATGATAGTGTGTATATCTATTGGGGGGGGGGAGAGAGAGAGAGTTACATAAACATAGAGAAATTACTTTAAGGAATTGGCTCATATGATTATGGGGGTGATGGCAAACCCAAAATCTGTAGAGCAGGCCAGTAGGTTAGAATTCAAGTCACAGTCGATGCTGCAGTGTTGACTCCAAAACCAGCAAACTGGGCCTCCCTGGTGGCCCAGTGTTTGAGCACTGCGCTGTGGAGCTGTCGGCAGCGAGAGATGCGAGTTCGACGCCGGGCCCAGGAGAATCCCACATGGCGCGGCAGACCTCTCCTGCCTCGCCCGCTGCTCCCCTCAGCAGTGTATTTCTGATCTGCCTGTTCTGCTCCCTGCTCTGTCTCTGGTGAACCCTCTCGCCGCCCCACGCTTCTGGCCTGTACCCCAGCTTGTATGTATAAATAAATAAAATAAAAAAAAAACCCAGCAAGCTGGAATCTCAGGTAGGATTTCTCTGACAACCTTAAGGTAGAATTCCTCCTCTTCATCTTCTCCTTCCTCTCCTCTCCCTCTCCTCCTCCTCATTCTTCGTTCTCTTTTCCTCCTTCTTCCCTCCTCCTCTCTTCCCCTTCCTCTTCTTCCTCTTCTTCTTGAACCTCTTAGTCTTTGTTCTTCAGACTTTCAATTGATTGGATAAAGTCCATTCCCATTATGGAGCATAATCAACTTCACTCAAAGCCTAGTGACTTGTATCAATCGCATCTAAAAAAATGCCTTCACAGCCACATCTACACTAGTGTTAACTGGGCACCCGCCAAGTAGTGACAATAAAACTAAGTGTCACAATAATTAGCAGTTTATTCCTGTAGTTGGGTAGGGCAACCTGTGGTCCACTCATCTGTCCACAGTGGTCTGTCTTTCCTCCAGAACAAGAATCTACTTGATTCACTCAGCTATTTGCTTTTCTCCTTTCTACAGAAGAAAAACAAGTAAATAGAAACATTTCAGTGATTCTGTTTCTAATGTGCTTGTTTGTTGCCCACGTGCCAGTCCTAATTCAGGAACTGCATCCGTGGACCCGAGAGAAGCCTCACCTCTCAAGCCTCAGTCTTGCCCTCCTCTGCCGTAACTGGCCCCGGAAGCGTTGGGAGAGTTGCCTTAGGAGATGTGAGACTCCAGGCGTAGTCGCTTCCGGAGTCTGCATTGCTCCTAGAAACATCTTGGGCAGCCTTACCCTCCAAAGGAAACCGCGGAAGCACGCAATAAAACAGCTGGCTGGAGGCCAGCAGCATCACAGGTCAGCAATAGATTCCACGTATCACAGGGACGGGGCCCATGAACTCGGTTCTCTCCTTCAGCGTGAGGGGACACTCAGCGGTGGGTGGACCCTCCCAGGTACAGAGACGAGAAAAGCCCCCACCGCACCTCTCGTCCTCTCCCAGGCCACCTTGCTGCACCAAATACCTCCTTTCTGCCTTCTACCGACTCACTTCAGAGCCGAGCCCGTGGGGTAACTCCAGTCAGCTTTGCTTTTGAGCCAGCGACTCCTCTTTTAGGGCAGGGACAAGGGGCCTTGCACAGTGCAGGTCAGAGATAATTGGGAATTCTGCAAGGCCCCAGTGAGCCCGGCCTGGAGGTCCTGGCTGCTTCTCACTTCCCGCTGCCTCCTGGGGTGGACATGTCGCTCGTCCAGCCCTGATTCTCGAATCCAGAGGTCAGTCTGCCCAGGCAGAGTTTCACGTCCCTTCTTCAGCTGCCTCACACCCTTGTCTAACTGTTAATTAGATGCCTCGTTTCTTGGCACGTGCACGGGCCCGGGCCATCTGTTTATCGATCACATCCTTCAGAATATATTGGATTTTCAGGAATCCAGCCACAGAAGCAGGTGATGTTGCAACTGACTCATCGAGAAGGTCTCTCCAGAACAAATGAGAGCACGTGATGTACAGGGACCTCAGCCACTCTCGTCACCAGCAAGCTGTGCAAGCTTTGCCGCCCAGCCTGCAGATGGCCATTAGTAGGCACCAACGTGCGCCCCCTTTCCCTCCCGTTGCTATGGAATGACCAAATTCAGAACTTCTACATGAAATCCTCCCACCAGACTTGGTGATATGGAAAAGCAAAATGTATGCCACAGGCCACTGAGCTACCTCGTGGCCCGGACCCCAAGACGAAGGAGCGATGGCCCAAGTGGCAGGCCACCCCGAAGCTCCTAGTCCAGTCCAGGTCACGGGCCTGAAGCCTCGTGCATGGGCCTTTGAGGTGAGACCGACATGTCCACCTATTGTCTCTGGCACCACGCTGGCGCCAGTGTGGGTCTCGGTGCTCTTTTCATGCTCAACAGAATGCAGTTGCGTTCGAGTCTCAGAAACTCACCCCTGAACAAGAGCGCCTCGTCCCTCGTATTCGTCCCAAACCAAATCAAGCTCTGTGAGGTTGTCTCACTTCTCGCCCTGCGTGCCCGCTCTGTTCTTCACTGACCTTAGTTCCCTGTGGGACAAGGAAGACTGGTTCTTGGGGTAAAGTAAGCCCCATGTACACAAAGCAGCGCAAATCTTCCTCGAGCTCGGGTGTCCTTTGGCATCACTCCTCGGTGCCCCTGAAAGAGCTTTAGTCCAGAGACTCAGGCGGGAGCGTGTTGCCAGAATGTAGAGGGGGCTGGGGGCCAGGCCTGGCACAGCAGGTCCCAAGACCAGGCCCAGCTCCACCGCCCTCCTGGAGGGTGCACAGACCCCACGGGCCACAGGCTGGGGGATGGGCGGTCACCTCTGACCCTCAGCCTGTGACCTGTCAGATACCAACCAAATTCTCACTTAGGTGAGGAGGGACTTGATTCGAAAAGACGGTTAAGGCAGGAAGAGTGTCAGACGGTCAGGCGGTCCCAACGGTCAGGAAAAAAAGGAATTTTTTTAAATTCCCTTTTTATTTTTTTCCAGTTTTGCTGAGATCTATAGCTGCCATGTCTGAGGCGCACAGCACGGCGACTGGACCGGCGCAGCCTTTGTGAAATGGTCGCCGGAGTGAGTCAGTCAGCATTACCTCCGGTTTACTAATTCCGCTTGCAGTTGGTGGCGCGAACACCCAGGGTGAGCCTCTTCTCCGCTTTCAAGTGTCTCATCCGTCAGGGGAAGGGACCCCAGGCAGGACGTGAGGTCTCGGGGAGCGTGTGTCAAAGGGGGAGGCAGCAGCACCGGAAGGAAGCAGGTGGGTGGAGGGAGCGGAAACGGATAACACGATGGGCGCTTGGAGCAGGGGGTGCCTTTCCCTGGGCGCAGCAGATTCTCCAGAGGCACCTTCGGGCGCAGCTGCTCCACATTCTGATGCTGCTTCGGGGTCGAAGTGCAGGAGTCTTCGAAAGGAGAGATCTGACAACACTTGGACCAAGTCCAGTCAGTGAGTATTTTGTGCCGATTGGTCTCAGTCCAGCGATGACGTGTGAAGCCAAGGGGCGCTGCGTCGGCCCGTCCCAGGCTCTCGAGGGGGCGGCTGTGAGTCCTTTCTCCAGACTCCAAAGCAGGGAGGGTGGGGTTTCTCAACAGGGCTGTCTGCCGGGAGCACAGGACACATCTGCCGGGGCCACCTCACTTCGCGGGGCCTCCTTTTCTATAAAAGTGCAGTTAGAACCAAAGCCGCTCCGCCTGCCTCCCATGGAGCCGCGAGCATCCAGCGGGCTGTGTTTGTGGGGGTCCCTTACAGCCCGGGGAACACATCTGTCCAACGCCACTGTTAGGCCCCTTCTCTCGGCCACGAAGCTCAGTCGCTCCCCGCGGGGCTCAGAGATCCCCCTTGCTGTCTCGCTCCATAGAACCTGCATCTCCCAGCCAGAGGGCAGGGTCCGTCGGGCTGGCAGTGCCAGGGCATGCCGAGGGCCCCTCCGTGAGCCTCGAGATGGAGCACCCACCCCCAGTCTGCAGACGGGGCTGGAGAGATTGACTTAACCAAGCCCCAGAAAAGTCCTGGGTCTCCAAGGAGCTACTGAGCTGCTGTGAATCGTTGCAGAATGTCTCAGGAGGAGCCACTAAGGCACACGGTGAGCAACAAAGCAAGGACAGGAGAGCCCGATGTCTTCGGTCGCTTTTCCTCAAAGGTGTTCCGTGCACTTGTCCAGATTCCAGCCACCTTCCTGCAGAGGTAGTGCCGGGAATCTGGGCGGCAGGTGCGGCGGCTGCGTGGCTGGGGAGAGGTGTGGGTGACGCTTTGGTGAGCCAGCCAGCTGGCAGTGTCTGGGGGGCAAAGCTTTCTCAGAAGCCTAGGGAAGAAAATTGATGTCCCTGGAAGAGAGGGGGGTGGAAATCTATAGGAAGTGATATGGAATGCAATTTGAGGATTTTCCCCCCTCGAGCAATTGACTCAATAGAAAGCAAAGCTTAAAATCTCTGGTTGGAAAGTGAAGGCTTAACTAGGAAGAACCAGCTGGCTCTGGCTCCGTATTGACCAGCCTCGGGGTCAAGGGTCACTGAGGTATTGGGTCTGTTTTGATTTGTGTCTGGGATTTTTTTGTGATTTATAAGAGTACAGCTGATAGGAATCTTCCCAAAATGGGACATCAGATTTGGAACCAATACTATTCCACTTTCTTCCTTCTGCTCCCTGCTGCAAATCAAATCCAAATAAACATGGCAGCTTTTGCATTTGATTTCATGAATGAATCCAAAAACTATTTCCAGTGGGGTCTTCAGCACCAATATTTCATCAGAAATATTCCAGGGAGAATATCGATTGAGTGCAATTGTGTAAAAGAAGGTGGTGGAGGTGTTTTACAGTCGGCCATAAGCAATGAAATCTAGAATATTCATTCTAGAATAGTCATCCCTCATTCCTATATTATTGGTGGTGGAGACCATGCCCCCTACTAGGCATGAAAAAGTTTGCTTTCAGAAAATGACATCATCAGTATCACCGTTTGCCACACACACACTTCGGAGCATTCTGGTCCACTGTCTTTCTCCATCAATATCCATTAGAATACATCCACTATCCAATACCCATTAGCATTAGAACTGGTTCTAAGTCCCCCTCACATGTGTGGTTGGAAGAGGCCAGATTCTCTCCAGTCAACAGAATAACTCCCTCCCTCCTCCCTCTCCTCTCATATTTGCCGTATTTTGCTGCCTCTGAGACCACAGAGGTCTATGGGAATGATGGACAAATAGTGAAGGCTGTCCAATATGCTCCAAAAGTATTCTCGAAGGAAAGATCAGCCTGGCAGTGACAGGCTGGATAGCGACTGTTGTTACCAGCATTTATTATTAAAATAATGCACTTCATGAAAAGTAGAGAGAGCTCGCAGCTACGTGGAGGTAGTAAGAGCTCCTCATGTGTGACCTGTTCCCATCCGTCATCCTACATCGTGTCAACTGAACGTAGAGCACCGGGCATCGGCCAAGAGAGTGAGTGATTACCTTTTGATGTGTTTGCTCACCAACCAGGAGCCCTTGGGTTTAACTTTCTCTTACATTCATGTCCAAGGTCTGATTTTTCTAATAGTTCATCTAAATCGTGGGCTGCCTCCCAGACTGTAAAAGATATCTTTGCATCTAGAAATGATGACCAGAAAATGGGACCAAGATACCATTGCTTTTCTAGCCACGTTTTCTTTGAACAGATGATGGGCCATTCTTTTAGTCCCCTGACAGTGTAAGGATATCTTCCCATGAGATACACGTTTGCCCCAAGAGGAGAGAAAAAGGGTTAAATTACCTGGAGATTCAGAAACATGCTCTACCATGAGAGTATCCTACGTTGGCCAAGCTGGGAAAACCCTACCCAGGCGCTGCCATTATGACCTCTGACTTTTAAACTGTAGGCACATTCTTTCAGGCCACATGGGTTTCTTGGCATTTGAGACAAAGGAATGAATAAATGGAAAGATAATCACTGGCAGGAGGTTCCTCTGATCCTTTCAGAAGCTTTATCCGTGGCCAGGCCAACTCCCTAATCCCAACAGTGAGATGTATTCACATGCTTTGCGGAAATCCTATCATTTCTCAAAAATAATTATTTGATTGACTCACAATTCAGTACAAAATTTTGCTTCATGAATTGGTTGTTTTCCAAATGATGTTTAAAAATTCAGTGATTATCTTCTTTTAAAACAATAACTTTTAAGACCTGAATGGAGTATTTTCTCTGCATTTGGGCACAATTCATCTCCCAATTAGCATAACAGGTGGGCCCATTTTCTGCACAGAGTCCATTATGGCACCCAACATTTGCATCAAATCTGCAATTAGTCTGCTAGTTTCTTTATTCTCTCCTAGTAAATTTGTTCTCGATTACATAACAAAAATGATCTAAATAAGATTTTAGGGACTCCTAGTAATATAAAGGGAAAACTGAAATTCAGAATCAGGAGAGCTGAGTGTCAGTCCCGGATTTGCTATTTTCCGCCTATGGGTCTTGAACAAGTCACTAAGCCTTCTCAGCCTCCGGTCTGACCACCCATAAAACAGGAATACCAGTGCTTCCTAGGCCTTTCTGAGGAGGCCAGGCAATCCAGTAATTGGGAAAGCTTGCTGATATCGATTACTGGCTTCGGAAGGGGCAGTGGCATCAGGTTTACAGCGCTTCTCCCTGCGCACAGGCGTGAGGAGGGCGGCCCCAGCCTGCACTGCCCAGCGGAGCGCGTCTCCTGCCCCGCAGAGGCTGCAGCGGCATCTGGGAACATGTCAGAAATGCAAGTCCCCAGCTCCCTCCAGACTCACCCACTTGGAACTCCAGGGAGCGGGTGCAAGAGTTTGTGCTTTCACTAGCTTCCAGATGATCTAATAATAACAGTCTCTCTATGAGAAGCATTGCCTCAGCTCTGTACTCTCGTTTTATAGGCATGAAAATTAAATGCAGAGAGATGGAATGACTACCTAAGACTGGGGCTGGCACAGTATAGCCTCTGGGCCACATCTGGCCAACTGCCTGCTGCTGTAAAGTGAACTTTGCTGGAACAACTGCCATGCCCACTCAGGTCTGTGTTGCCCAGTGGCAGAGGGGCAGCCAGGGCAAAATGGCCCACAAAGATGACAAGGGGCCGGCTGAGCGGCTCTGATCCCAGTGGCCGCCCTGGGGGCTGGGAGAATGTACTGGCACAGGCTTCGCTATCAGAAAACCTGAGTCTTCTCAACAGAATGGACTAGAAGGACAATGTGGAAAATGTAACAACCAATTACTACAAGAAACTTCCTTTGCTTTTCCCCTTTTGACTTATCTCATTAAATCAGGCCGCTTACACACAGACTCTTCCAATTTTTAAAATTAATTGTAAGTGCCTGAGGTATTGAAGCTCTAAACACTCACGAAGCTGTCCCACCTCAGACGGAAGCCCAGGACTTCCCAACCGGGCAACTTAATTTCCCAATTATCTTCCTTAGGCAAATTACAGTTCTAAATATAACACGTAATCTCTGCTATTTTTCCGGAGGGCTGATGCATTAATGCCTTTGATCTCTTGTTTTCTCGCTTTTGTTCAAGAAAACAAGGGTGAGTGAGGGTGGTCCGGGTGCTTGTCAAATAAGACGTCGCTAAATTAAAAGGGAGACCGACGTGACATTAACCAGCCAGCAGCAATGAGGGGAAATAAGAGGGCTTGAGGCTTCATGCCCCGGACACCAGGAAGGAATTAATGACCAGTTCTAAATTTAGACCCTTTGGGCAGCATCTCTGGTGGAGGGACTGTGGCTGACTCACAGGAAGCCCAGTTCGTGATTTCAGGGTGACACCACAAAACAGTGGGCTCCCATAAGCATAGCATGGACCAGCTGAGGAGAGCCTGCGGGCATGGCCACCGCCTGAGACAGACCCTCACTCAGCAGGACGAGGCTGCAGCTTCTTGGACTGCATCTCCCACTGCAGGCCCTTGAGGTGCTTTTCTACAAGCAGACCCAGAGCCATCCGCTTCTCAGTTACTCTAGGTTGGAAGAGTCCCTGAGGCCTTGTAATCCAGGAGACCATGCAGGGTCCATCAGGGCCCTCCAAAGTGTCTCCCCAAGTCCCTCTCCCAAGATGAGAGAGACCTCCAGGCCCCACCTGCTGGCGGCCATGTACCCGGAAAGGAGCTGCAAGGTGGCCCCGGGGCGGGGCCTCTGCAATTTCACATTGAGAAGCAAGTGTGAAGGTCTGCAGCTATGGGGGTGAGTTGCTGAGATGCTGAGCTGCGTGAGGCGATGTGTCTGCACTGCAAGAGCTGACGTTCAGCCTGGCGCACGCGTGGGCCTGCCGTCGTGGCAGGGTTGCACCCCTGGCTGGTGGAGATGCTCCAGATATCGTCAGCATTTCCTTTGTTAAACAGCCTGGAAATGCTGTTTCCACACACAGGAGGCCCTCACCACACCCTTAGTGGAAGGACTACTATAGCTCATGGAATCCAGCACGCCTCTGTGGAGAAATGACTTTGGACAAGCCGACATCTTGAAATTCTTCTTTAGCAGTGATTTGCTCAAATATCTTCTAAAATGCTTCCAGAGATGCTTTGTCACTTGTCTCCTTGTTAACCAGTTAATAGAAGCCCCTGACTAACTCTTGGTGCAACAGTAGCTGTCACTGCAATTGCTATTTTTATGTCTCCTCTGAACATTCTATATGTTGTTACATTTCTGTTGTAAAGAGTATTAATAATGATGGCTATCATCATCATTAATTAATGTGAACTTCTTCACATAAAACACAGGGAACAACTGGCAGATCTTCCAAGAAAATGTTAAACTAATTAAGCGAGGGTGTGTAGAACTGTGGCGGCTGTAATGCCTCACAGCTTCTGTGAGCAAACCCAAGCCAAGTCAGTAACAACTCAAGGTTAAGAAATCAAAATCTATGGGGCACCAATCACAACCTCCAGCGAGGCATCCCCCGTAATGCAACCGCTTAAGGGACCGCCAGTGAAGTAACTCCTTGCTTTGCGGCTTCCTCTGCTCTGTAGAAGTCTCTCCCTAGCTCCTGTGGCTCGTAATCACTTCTGTTTGGCACTGACAATTTGAATTGATTTTTGTTCAAGTAAAATCTCATAATGTTTAAGATGCCCCTGATCTTTTAGCAAAGGCCAAAGAACGAAAAAATATTCCTTCTATTTGCTGAAGCAGGGTAGGTGTGAGTAAGATGGCGGCAGGCTCCCCCTAAGGAGGTGCGTTAGGAGTGACACCCAGTTGGCCTGGAGCCCTGAGGATACAGGAAGCAGAGGAAGACACTGGCTGTGAGGTGGGGGTCAAGAGTGAGTTTGAACAGTTCTGATGAGAGACCATCTTTGGGGGCCCTGAGAGCCCAGCTGCGCGGGCTGCGGAACACGCGAGGGGATGAATGGGCTGCGTCTGAGGTGGTTCCTCCCCGCCCCCCTCCCCACAGGATGCCTGGCAGCCAGATACCTGCAAGGAAAATAGCAAGTTTCTCTGAAGACACAGTCAGACTCTCAAGGGATAATCCAAACAGTTCCGTGGGTTTCCTCATCCTGGAGCAAAGGGCCACCCATTCCAGGATTAGCGTCACCTTCAGTTCAATTGCTAGGTTCCTACCCGAAAAAGATTTCTGCCGATTGATAAACCCCACCAGGAAAGCAGAGTCAATGTTTCCATAATGCCAGTCTAAATTCCAGTGGGAACGCAGAATGGTCAGTCACCAGGAGGCGGCGGATAGCAGGGCAGAAGGGACCAGACAAGTCATACAGAAAGGTTCATCGCCAGGGAACGGTGATGAGCTTGCAAAAATGTACAATTAACATGAGAATGAGATGTGCAGAGAAGAACAAGAGGTGGAGGAAGTGGCGAAGAAGTTATAAAAATAATAGCCTAAAAAATCACGCCACTTGTTATTTCCCTCCTATTTGGATTTGTCTATTTTATTTGTTAGCTTTGGAAGGGAATAAGAAAGCAGAATCAATTTGAACATTCACCCTTAAATTGTCTAGGGATCGTGACACTAGAACCAAAGAGAAGGAAACATGGTCAGAAGAGGCCACTTGAGTCTCAGCTCTCAATAATGATGTTTCTAGAATGATGATAATGGGAATCCGATCTACTTATTCAACAAATGCCCAGTGAGTATTGCAATGTGCCAGGCATGGCCTCAGCACACGGCTCCATCCCTATGTCTGTAACCAGACAAGAAACAAACCTTTCCATCGTAAGCCCCACCTATGAGCTTTCCATCCTGGAGACAGCTGTGTTTCCAAGTAGCCGCTGAGTAAGTGCTGTAGGGTTAAGTGCCTTGGCGAAAGGACAGAACTGGCAGAGAACAGAGTGTGGACTGGGGAGCAACCTGCATATTAAAACTAGGTGAGAAGGTGTGATTTGAGGAAGGACCTGAAGCTGATGTAGAGTTACACTTTGCTGCAAAGGCTTTTCGTTAGGAGGGTGAGAGCCCTACAAGGGGGAGGGGGCTGAGTTCCGGAGAAGGCCAGGCGCATGGAGAACTCCAAGCCCTTAGGATGACTGGTTTTCACCCTGAGAAAGGGGCCGTTGCGGGGAACGAGGTCTGAGGAGTAGCTCCTTTTTTAGGAGATTGTCAGGCTGCAACATCGAGGACAGTCTAGAGAGGAAAAGTGGGAACAGAGAGGCCAGTTGGGAGACACAGTGTAGTATTTTTAATCATTCTATGTCCAAAGCATGGAAGACTTAATTGTGGTTGAAATCCAAATCGTAAATGTCACAGCCTGCCATCAGAAAGTAAATGCGGAGCCCACTAGGTCGGGAGGGAGGCAAAGGCAGGGAGGAGACGGTGGCTTCTCATTTTTAGCCCTTTTACACTCCCATTTTTAGCTACTTTGATGGATACCTGATTTTTTCAAATGTAGGTTAAATATGCCAACTTCAGCCTGGAAAACGGTGCAGGTAAATGCCACACTGATTATACCTAAATTGCCCGTCTTCAGCATTTGGAGGAGAACCCATTCTTGAGAGCAGTTTTCCAAATGAGTTTAAAACATTTATTTTATCCCCCACGTGTGGTTATGTGAGCATTTTCTGCCAGCTTCATTCACACATCTGCAAGACCCAGTATCACACATCTGACATTATGGGGCAAAGCGAGGAGCTTGCCAGACTGCAATGTGCTGCATGACATGATGGAAAAAACCACAGGGAGCTACAGACTGCAGCACATGGAGCGATGTGTCCTGAAATACCTTCCCAGATAGCTCTGCGCAGATTAAACAGGCAGAAGATGAATGTGGAATCTGAGGTTGTGTTGAGTGTTCAATATACTAATAGATATGAAACACTTGTGAAATACAAAACGCCGAACATTCGTGTTTATAGAGCTAATGCTTCATATGACATTGGCCGTAACGGCATAGCTCAGGGCTTCAGACACTCTGTGCATTTTCTCTTCTTCAATTCTTTATAATCATTGCTGGTGAAGGTGCATTGCTCAAAGTGGCAATTACCTAGAAAATGATTCAGGCCTGACAGGTGATGGGTCCCATTAGTCACTTTGTGATGCTTCAAATCCAATGTCATCATCTCGTAGCTACAGGTAAACTAGTCACTACAATGGTTTGTTTATAATCAAAGGAAATATTTTAAAGGATTTTACCTTTATTCCATGCACAATTATTCTTGTGAAAATGACTTTATTTTTATCATATATCTGGGGTGTTGGACTTTATGACAAGATATTTTGATACACACTTGAAAATGAAAGGGAACATTTTTTCATATACCTGTTGGCCTTTTGCTTTTTTTTTCTTTTTACCTCTTTGCCCATTTTTTGACTGGATTGTTGACTTTGTTTTGGTTGAATTGTGTGAGCTCCTTGTAGATTTTTGTTATCAGTCCTTTATTGGTTGTATTGTGTGCAAAGATTTTCTCCCAGTTAGTAGGGTGTGTTTGTTTTGGTTAATGTCTCTTTTGCCTATGTTTACTGCAACACCATTCACAATAGCTAAGACATGGAAATAACCCAGATGCTCAAAAACAGATGACTAGATCAAGAAGATGTGGTACATATACACAATGGAATACCATTCAGCAATCAAAAAAGATAAACACATGCAATTTGCAGCTACATGGATGGAGCTAGAAGGGGTCTTGCTCAGTAAAATAGGCCAGAAGGAAAGAGAAAAATATCAAATGGTTTCACTTACAGCAGGAATATAGGGGAACCAAATAAGAGCGAGACATTCAGTGAGGGAGGGGGAGGATAAGGGCTCAAAACAGGGAGAAAAGAGCACAAGGGACTATGGTGATGGTTCACGGGTGAATTGGTGGTGGGGAACCTTCAGGGAATACACAATAATGTAATAATAACAATAAAAAAAAAGAAAATGTAAGGGAATGGTTTCCATAACCATGAAGCTACTCTACATGTCCCTTATATAAGAGGTCCCCTGAAGTCAGAATGCATGTGTGAAGAGAGTAATTCATCCTCCCAACACCCTAACTATTCATGATGATGTCAGGTCCCTGACTAGTTAGAAACCAAGCTGCAGCTAGCTCACATTCCTCC
Source organism: Scalopus aquaticus (assembly GCA_004024925.1). NCBI lineage: Eukaryota > Metazoa > Chordata > Mammalia > Eulipotyphla > Talpidae > Scalopus > Scalopus aquaticus. Next base: position 157,312 of record PVIJ01001825.1, read on the forward strand.
TTTCTGTCTTGACTGACACCAAAACTTTAACCTCCACACACAAGAAAACAAGATGGACTCATCGCTGAGACTTCATTATGGTGTTAACCTTTCAACAAGAAATGGCATTTTAGAAATGCCATATGCATTTTAACACTTGTTCCAATTACTAATGGGAAAGATGACCTATGATGTAAGATGGGAAAAAGAGGCTACTCATTAACCAGGTAAAAACCTAAGTCCTTCAGGATCATTACAGCCCCATTTTCTTCACTCAATCCAATGCATTTTGTCAGTTCACCCCAAGAAATATTACTTTATCACTATCAGAGAATTAAGGTAACTTGTGATTCTTAGTCTTATAAGGGTCTCACTTCCACTATCTCTTCTGTCAAACTTTCTCTGTCCAGCAGATTAGCATGAAATGATTCGGAACATCGATTTTTGAACCCAAATTCACATGAAAGAAAACATTTTTTAGAGATTCTAAACAGAGTGCAAATGTTCTTGACGAGTCTATAGAAGCATCTACAAGCAAGATAATCCACCCCACTGGACTATTCAGATTTGAGGAGATGCTTTATGGAACAAATAAGTAAGAAAGCCTCTTGCTGAATCGTGGATATTAGCCAAATCAACCCTCATCACTAAGTGGTCAACAGTTGAAGCTTTCAATGTACTCAGCATTTGGAACAGTAGAGTTCAAGTTCAACATGCTCATTTTGATAAACAAATGCAATCATTTTTTTTGCATTTTTTTTTTCATTCATCAAATACCAGTTGAAACCTAAGTATTTAAGTCAAATAGAGCTTCCATTCCTAATGGGGCTTAGAAATAGAGTGAGGAGGTTTGGGGATACCTCCAAACCTCCTGAAGTTGAAGGGATATTGCCATTTCAACCGCCATGTGTTGATGGTTAGAGATGTACATGCTCATTAACGTGGCGCATTGGGCCCAGTCAGGTGAGTGTGGCTGTGAGTGTTTGTGTGTGTGCAACCAGTGATGGAAGAGTGTCCTGCCCTGGTGCATCTTGCCTTGACCCTGTACTTCCAGAAGAGGCTCTAGGCACCCTGAACTGGAATAATCGGGTTAGAAAACGAATGAATGGATATATACAGGTTATGTTGAATATTAAGGTGTCTGGGTCCTATTTAGAAATTTGGTGATGGTTTTGTGAAAAGAAATAAGCCTTAACACTTTGTGGTCCGCTCACGTATTAGTATTTTTGTATTAGTATTAGTATTAGTGTTTTTGTCACCAGTATCAGGTGGCCGCTCACATATTAATACGTGTTCATCTAGTCTCCGGTTTTTCACGCCACGGTGGATTTATTTGGAAATATTAGGAGCTATTTCTTTGGTCGTACTCAGACTAGAAGCTTTAATCTCTATGCATTTAAAATTTCATTAAAATATATCCAGTAGTTCAGGAGTTGTGCGTGTTTTATTGAATGCTTATACCATTCATGCGGTGGCACAGAAAATGGCCGGCCCCCAAGGGCTGGTAAATTTAAAGGGCACCAGCACACAAAGTGTTAAGATGTTAATTTTTGTCTTATCAATTAGTCTACAGTCCAATTAGCAGGGTCACACATCATTTTGCTAAAAGTCATGATTTCCAAGAACCTGTGGATGGCATTGAGGACTTACTCTATTCTATTCATTAGAAGCCAGTGAAGAAATTCCACCCACACTCAACAGGGCAGGGGTAAATGCCAGGAGGTGGGGTCTTTTGGAGCCCCCTCAGAAGCCCCACATTCATAAAGTTAGTGCTCAAAACACTCCTGGATTGTTTTCACTTGGACCACCTTTGCCATTGGTCTTGTTGGGTAAGAAAAGGAAGTAGACCTGTCACAATGGGGTCCACCCTTATGTTCACATCCTCAACAGAAGGGGGTGCCTGCTCCCAGCTCCTCCAGCACACACATCCCCCACCTCTACTTTCTCCATCCCCACCCTCCCCACTCCACCTTATCTTAGCCAAAATTGCAGAAGGGGAAAATCCTAACATGTCACTTCTAACCTAGATATTCTTGGAAAAGTCATTCCCTGTGGGAAGTATGCCCTTTATCACTTGATGTAAAAACATCTGTTGGATTTTGCACAATCTGAGTTCAGAAATGCAGACATGCTTTCTCTGAGTACCTGCTGCCAAGTAAGGCTAACCAAGGGTCCTCAGCTTAAATCTTCCCCGCCTCCACTGCGGCCTTTCCTCCTCCACAAGTTTGCTCCTCGTGCGCTGAAGTCGGGAAGTGGCGCGAGTGGCCACTTCAGTCCGAATGGGCTTCAAGCTGGTGCTAGATCGATCTACAGAGTCTATGAACACGACTCTAAAATGCGCAAAGGACACAGCTTCATCTCGACAGGCAGCAGTTCCCCATCCTCCTTCTAAGCAGACTCGTCAGCTTCTCATGGCTGAGCTGAACCAAAGAGTTACTCAAACTCCCGAAGTGAGTCCCAGGGAATAGCAAGTGTGGCAACATGCTCTGCCTGCCTATTTTGCAAATTTAAAACCACTGGGCTTCCAGAAAGTGCTACTAGAGGGTCTTTTAAACATCCAGAATGCCAAGGAGGTTAGGGAGTGGGCTGGGGTTCATTAGCTTTGAGTAGCTGAAAGAAGGAAATATGGAATATTTTATTTTCTTCCCTTGGCCCAGATCCATTTCAAATAGAAAAAAAAATAAAATAAACCAATAGATTCAAAAAGAAAAATATACCCCAATGTGGACATTCCTACTAGTCACCCCCAGCTGTTTGCAGAGCTCTTTATCTTAATTCATCTTTTCTGCTTCTGTTGTAAGCAGCATGATGGGAGACCTAGTCTGCCTGGCCACCCAGAAGCAGGTCACGGGGAGGAGCCCCCTTACGGGGAGGCACCCCTAGGGTGAACTGAAATAGGAAAAGAACTTGGAGGACTGATGAGATTAAGACTTTCAGGGGAACAAAACTGTAGAGATCCATTTGATTCCTAAACCTCTAGGGAGAGGAGCCCCAAGAAGGCCAGGGGGCTTGCTCCTAGGTAGGGTGCTTTCTCCCTGGTACCCATTCTCAGGACAGGTTTATGATCTACAGGGAAGTAGATGTCGTATAAAAGTGGATGGGGACAGTCAACTGTTGTCTGCAAAGCAGCAATGAGTCTGTTTTTAAAAAAAAGTCATGAAAGCAAATAGTTGAGAGGTTGGATACCCAAGCAGACAATCAGGGCCCCGACATCCACACAAATAGACCCCTGAATCACAACCTGCACTCTGCCCCGGAAACCATCCTCCCACAACCCCCAAAAGCAAGCCAGAAAGCCAGCCGCCATCAGCCAGAAGTGCGGGAGCCCAGGGTGCTCTCTCCAAGGACCGTCCCGGAAGCTGAGTGACAACTTTTCTTACAATTGGCCATAACTAACGGCCGTCCCAATTTTTATCCTCCCAACTTGGGACTAGCCAGAGAAAGTGAGCTCTGCACCCCCAGCCCATCGCAGAGGGCACCCTCCGAGCCAAGCCCATCCATCGCCCCAGGCCAGCATCTCCAAGGGGGCACACCTGAGCTCCCCACCGCCACTCGCTGCAGGGAAATGAAGATGCTCGGGCTTTCGCACCGTTGGCCTCTGCGGCCATCACCTGCGGTCTTGAGTGCAGAAGGCGCTTGGGAGCGTGGACTCGGGGTAGATGGGTGTAGTTCCAGCCAGGCGCCAGGGCAGGTTTTCTATGGAACTGGGCAGACGGGTCAAAAGGACAAGACCTGGGGCCCTCGGTGGCTTCTGAGGCTTCGTAATCACCTTCCGCAGCGAGGCAACCACGTACACGGCGGGCAGCGTGGCCGGCGGGCCAGGACACTGCGGCCTCCTGAGCCCCTGGCAAATCTCACTTCCCCGGGCGCTCTGCTGCCGCCGCTGCGCTTCCTGCCGCTTCTATCACGCTGCTCCCTCCGCGGTGCCACACTCCTCTCTTCTTCCTGCTCTCTGCAGGATGCGCATGCGCACGTCACATTACGCCACCACGCCACGCTACGTCACGCTACGCCCCGCTACGCCACGCCCTTCTTCCGGTGCCCGCCGCAGAGGTAGGTCACCAGCGGGGTAGGCGGAGAACCCAGACGGCCTCTGCCACCCTGCGGCGGGCCTTGCGGCGGACACCTGGAGCACGGAGTGGGCGCGCGCGAGTGGCCGCCTGGCCTGGAGGCCGCGGAGCTGGTGCAGCAGAGGGCAGAGAGCGGGGGAGCCACAGCGGCCAGGGAAAGAGCCACGAAGGGACACCAGAGGCCCAGGGAGAGCCAAGGTTCAGCAGGGGCGAGAGGCCTGCCAGCCCCGGCCCCTCCGCCCGCCCGCGCTTGGTTGCCGCACTGCAAATGGTGCAGAAAGCTCAAGCCCGAAAAAGCCACTGAGGGCTCCAGGACTGCCCCTTCCCCGTCTGCCCGGGCCCACCGTGAGTCTGCCCGGCCCAGCCTGCGCGACCCTCGCCCGCTTGCTGCTGGGGTCTGTCACAGGACAGTGCTGAAGGCCGACGCTCCGGCTAGGACAGGCGCTGAATCAGCGCGCTGTTCGTCTCGGGTGTGGCCCTTTTTCCACACAAACAACCTGAAAGGGCCACGGACTGTCTGGGGACCCCAATAAAAGACGTCAAGGAAGAGTGTAAGAGAAACCCCAGGGAGGAAAACGCTGTCACTCTCTCCGCAACTAGCCCGAGGCCCTGGCTGGGTGCCCGGAGGCAGCCCGGAGAGGAACCCAAGTGTAGGGGAAATGGAAGAGGCCTGGGCCTTCCCGCCCTGCCGCCAGGGGTTGATGCGGGACGCCTGCCTCCCTGCATGGCGCCTCGGCGGCGCTGCGCGAGTGGCGCGGCTGGGCTCAGAGGCCAGGGCTAGAAGGGCGGCGTGGCGCGACAAAAGCGCTGGAAGCCCCGGCAGAGAAGATGGAGGAAGGAGCGGCAGCAGCAGAGCCCGGGGAGAGTGAAGATTTGCCGGAGCCCGCCGCCGGCGCCCGCCCTCCTCGCCTGCCCTGTGCCTGTTTGCCTCGCCGCAGAAGGTGATTCAAAGCCTGCACAGCCGCCGGGCTGCGGGACCCCCCCTTGGCCCGCCTGCCTGAGTCCCAGGGAAGCCTGCGACTGCTGTGCCTGCTGGCGCCACACCAAGCCAGTTCTGCCTCTGGAGTCCACGTGGCAGCGCCTCACCCTGACTTCACTCCTGGCGCATCGCGTGTCTGTGGCAAAGCTCCCAGGTCCTTTCAGAAACAGTTCTTTCTGAGTTCTGAACGTGAGCTCTCAGGAGGTGCATGACCTTTGTTAGCCTCGCCCTCCTGTGTCCGCTTCGCGTCACAGTCCTGTGTGTTGACTTCCAGTGCAGGTGCCTGTGATCTTAATCTGGGACCACCCCAAACTTTCAAGAGTGCTTCGTGCACCGAGGCCTTCTGATGGTTGAGGTGAACTGAGCTCTGGAGCGCTCATCTTACGAGGGTCTGGAAGAGCGGCCTTGCAGTGGACAGACCTCTGTGCTAGCGAAGGTGGGTCTCGCCTTGCTGAACAGGCAGCCGAAATGATGTCCGGATGAGTGGCGGCCATGGGCTGGTTTAGTGCTTTAGTTGAGGTAGGGCTGCCAAAGTAGCAGCTAAAACCCCCATCTCGGTAACTTTAAGACCTAACGTTTGTTTTGCCCACATAGAGCTGATTCCCAATCAGTGGCTCTCGCTCTTCCAGTGATTCGGGGGCCCAAGCTCTTTCTGACTTAGTCTCCCACATATTCAACAACGCGTTCGTCTGCTTCAAGCCTGAAAGGAAAGTCCATGGAGGGTCACTCGTGGGAGGTTTCTATGGGCCAGGCCCATAGCCAATGAGATGACTTCCAGCCCCTCCTGTCACTCGAGCTCAATCCTGGAGCACGCCCGTGCAAGGGGAGCTGGAGAACGTCACCGAAGGCTGGGCTCAGGGGAGAGAAAGTGGGTTTGGTTAAGTGCTTACCAGTGTCTGCCGTATTTATGGGGGCAGAAGCCCTCCCTGCAAAGTCATTCCCCCGCCCCCAGGTCCCCAGCCCTGTCTCTGCAAAATGTGCACAGGCCAAGTGCTAAACTGGACTCTTCATGCATCCGCTGCAGCAAAGCTCGTGACAGATGAGGCTTTGCAGACATGAGAACAGTAAGGGGGGCAGTGACAGCACTGACAGAAAGTCTGCGACTCTCCCTGCATTTTTGAAAGCAACACATTTAAATTTTGTTGGTTCTAGAAGTATTGCTGCTTTTGTGAACCAATGAGCTGGTTAATTGGCTGCAATAATAACTGTGTCTTGGATGGTGGCATTTAACCAAACAAATATTAAGAAACTGTGCTCTGGAGTTGAATCTCAAGGATGAAGGGTGTGTTGTGTCACCACGTGTGACAGTTAAGGACAAAGGAAGTAATGACATCTCAAGAAAAATCTGAACGGAAGTAGGCAAGCTTGCATCTGTCTCACATTCAGAGTCATGAAAATCAGCTTTTATGTAGCTCATTTGGGGGCTACAATTAAAACATATAAAAAGAGATGGTTTCTTTGCTTGACATTCTGTGTCTACCCTTTTGTAAATATGTCTAATGTATGATGAAAAAAGTGGAGTTTTCAGTTCTAATGCAGATCATGATTTGTTTTGACTTTTTTGCACAGTTGAGCAAAAATGATTCATGCCTTCCTTTCGAGAGGAGGTGTCAAGAGGCCAAGAATGTGACCTCCGAGTCCCAGACAGCCACATCCTGGGTCCCAGCCCTCTCACCTGGATGTCCTTCAAGGACGGCCAAAATGGGGGTCTCTTAGACTGACACTTGTCAAGCTCCAGACCTGTTTCTATGGGGGTGAAAGTTAAGAGCCGTGTGAATGAGAATGTCCTCTGGAGTTCACGAGAAAGCGAAGCTCTGCTTCCAGGTGGCCCGTAGAAAAGCAAGTCAGAGAACAAAAGGGTGGCAATTCTTTTAAATGAGAAAATGAGCGTGAATGGGCACCAGCCTCAGATACACCCACCTGTTTTCCATCGTAGCTGGCCCCAAATCAGCTCTCCGTTTCCCGCCTGTTGTATTCTTGAACACAGCTTCCCTGTTTGTGCCAATGACGGCATGTGCACTGCCCCCAGGAATTCTGCTTCTCACCGGCCCCGCCACAGTGCACTCCGGGGGAATTGCAGCGTTATTAGGGCAGGTATGACCATGTTTGTAACATCAAACAAGCACGTATGCATATGTTGTCTTTTTCCTGCCTTCATCTCTTGTTATTTGTTCGCTGGTATTACCAGTGCCTCTTCTCCCCTCCATTAGCACTGAAAAATTGCAGTTGATTATAGTTCAGCTCCTCTTCTAGTGGGTTAAGTGCAGTAAAATGAGCAGAAAAGCAACAAACAAGGCCTCAGGGTGATATCAACAGCCTATAATGGCTTATTTTTACCTCTGATATTTTCGCAGATGATTCTGCCTGAAATTCTCCAATTTGGGGTAATGATGCTGAAAGTGTGTAATATGAAAAATTGGAGTAGAAGCAACTGATGATGATGATGGTGACAGATGATTACGTGTGGATAAAAAGCACCCCCTTGTGAAAGGCTGGCCAAGGCTAATAACCCAAGTCCTGAAATGAGTCTCAATTTAATGGTTCCATTAGAAAAAGAGTGTTTTCGAGTTTATAAAGAATAGATATTTCTGACAGTATATTTAGAAATAAGGGACATGATTTCTCAGGTAAGAACACCATCCCGGATATAGCTCCTCGGTGGCTCAGGGGCCTATGACTTGGCGTCGCCAACTTTTTTTGCACTAGAATTTTGGGTCAAATGCCATGGGCTTGTGGGGATCTCCAGATGTGAACCCACATCTGTACACACCATGAGGACCACAGCTGGTGAGCTCATCTCTCTATTGGAAAAAAGGGTTCAGGTTTTCACTTTTTCAGGAGCTTTATGTAGAAAAATTGTGGTCACAATTAAATTCTCCCTCTGGGATGAGGGGAGGGAGAGAGTGGAAATTTAGGAAAGACCTGAAATCTGCAACAGGGACCACGGAGTTTGGTAACTCCCATTTCTACTTGGAGTAAACAGGCCACCCACTCATCCCAGCCCCAGTCTCTTAGACTTCCTCTCGTCTCCAAATTCCATTCTAGCCCTGTGAATTTCCGCCAAATAACTCTGGAGATGGTGGTGAGCTGCTATGTAAAAGGCCATCACAAATCCCTGTCTCTCTCACCTTCTAGATCCTTATTAGACCCAACAGAGTCTAGAAGGCCCTTTCTGACTCCTTCCTCTCCATTTCACCTTGACTTGCGAAGCATCACTCCTGGAAGGGCGACACATGGTAGCTTGTGAACAGGTGCCCTACAGGTGCAGACACGGCTTGATTCCTGTTCTCTGTTGACATTACTCCTTTACTTTTACAAGACCCCTCTCCACACCCAACTTCCCGCCCTTTAATCTTCAAGAATAGACTTGGACACCTTCAAGAGCCTCAATTCCTTCCTTCCCTTCCCTTTTTATGGAAGAGGACTTGATCCTCTTCTAAACACCCAGACGTCCCACCATTCCCCCAAATCCCATGCTCACACCTTCTCTGAGACATGGTGTCATTGTTCCTCCTCAACCGTATCCCAGATGTCTCCCTCCTCAACACTTTAAGAGACAGTGTGCCATGCCAGGCACCCTTCTGCACCATAAAGATTCTTTCGAGAAACATCAGACACCAAAGAAGTTCTGAAAAAAGTCCAAGCCACACTGCTGGAAGGGAAATTTACATCTCTAAAGGAAATCTTCATTTGGAAAAGTGTCTCCCTCCTGTACCAGGAACAGAAGGACGCTGCTAAATTACAAGACAGTCTTAGCAGGGCAGAAGGCTGCACTTAAAGCCTCATAACCAACCTTACCCTGATTGCTGTGCTTTTCCAGCCCCCTCTCTTGCCTGGCTTCCCCCATATTATCTCCCTCTGACTGAGCCAAAGACGGGATTGACGTCTACATTCCTCGCCGTCTCTGTGAGCCACACACACTCCCTGGTGGCTCCCATGTGTATGCATGAGGAGCTTGTTAATAAAGTTGTTAGTTTTTTTTTTTTTTTTGGTTTTTACTCTCCTTTGTTGCAGGAACTCCAGTCTACCCAGTTAAAAGTGTAGAGGGAAAATGACTTTTTCCTCCTCCATAATACCTTTCTTCTCTTGAGTTATTCCCCTACCTTATATCAAAAATACGAAATGAAATAAAATCTCTTTCTCTGGCCCAGCTATACAGAAGATGCTCTTTATTTCTCCTATTGTCAAATGTCCTGAGTTAGACAAAAACCCTCCTCTCTCCTGCCTCTTCCCATCAGCAAAAATTTGTAACTTTCTTCTCTACAGAAATGCTCTCTCATCAAAACTTTAAAATTTCTTTTCTCCGGTCAAGTTTTCAGAATATAATATCATCTAATGAGTTAATGAATTTTGTTTACTTTTTTAAAATGCTTATTAGAGAATGTACATACAGCAAAGTGGATAAATCATAAAAGTGAAATGGGGAATGTGTACAAACCAAACAATTATGTACCAGCACACAGACCAAGGAACAGAATTTTTCCAGTATTAGAGAGGACATGAAATTTCCCCCTACCTGAGTCCTCCTCAGGTTGGTGGAATAATCAAAGTAACATTAGACAGATAGGCAGGAGAAAAAGCCGTATTGAATACATCTGAATGGGGAATCCGCACAGTCGTGTGCATTCCAAGAACAGTGAGGCATAATGGGGGTATATAGCCTGTGCTAAGAAATGGAGTCTCAGCCTGGTACTTCAAAGAGAGAGGAGAGAAACTCGTGGGATTCAACTTGTGTGGAAGACAAGATGCTGGCTAATTAATGTTTGCCCTGCTATGTAGATAGGTTTCTCTAACAACTGGATAATCACCCCAATTCTCATTCGAGGTACTTAAGGCACAAGACTTCACTTGACCTCAACTTGAAATAATCCACATGTCAAAGTGACTGGTCCTAGGGAGACCTGTTCTGAAAATCTCAGGGAACCCTATCCTCCACCAGAATTCTGGACTGCTCCCCAATGTTCCCCATTACTTACTGTCCCTCTCCCAGCAAGTTAACTATCATTCTGGCTTCTGAAGCCGGTCATTAGTGTTGCTAGTTTGTTATCTTTCTGTACATGAATATACAGTGTGTATATTTTTGCTTGAGTGGGTCTTTCATCCAACACTGTGTTTGTATTTCTGTTGTCCATATAGCTGTAGTTCATTCCTTCACATTGCATTGTGTGAATATACTACAATTTGTTATCTATTCACTTTGGATGGGCATTTGAGTATCTTCAAATCGGGGGGATTTGAAGAACAGTGCTGCAGGATCAGCCCAATATACATCTCTCAATAAACAAATACACACATTTCTTTTGAATATTCATTAACGGGTGGAATTTTTTGGCACTATAGAACAGTCACATCTTCAATTTTAATTATAGATACTGACCAAATGGTGAAGATAATTAGGAGAAAGAAGAATCAAAAGATGAAGCTGGATACATACATTGAAGAGGTTCTACTCCTTGCTGGAAAGTGAGTAAGTCAATCAATCACAGAATCCATGACTGTCTTGGGTTAATGCTGTTTAATTTACTGAAAAGATGATGACTGAATAAGGGATCTTATTTTAGTACCGAAGCTAAGGCAGCCATATGTCCTGAGTTTTCCAAGATTTTACTGATTTACAGTGTTTTTGCCTTACCAGACCACATGTCGAACAGACCAGTTTAGGGTTAGAGTTAGGGAATTTTGTCACCATAACCTCATTCTATTCTACACACCATATTGTTTTTCTAAATACATGACGACATTGTTTCTGGTTGGTCTCCAATACAGAAAATATTCCTGATTTGTAAGCTTATAATTCATACTTATGAATATTCAAATGTGCAACTCCAGTTAAAGCCAGAGCTGAAAGACTATGCTATGGGCATATGAAAACAATTTTCCCATGGCTACCTTTATTTTATTAACAACTTATAGCCTAAAGTTCTAAAATAAAATAGAATTAATATTTTATTATAATCTTGGGATCTGGCCTCTAAATTGAGGGGCTTTTTTTTTTCTTTACTGAAATTCTAGGGATTTGGCCACTATAATAGCAGAAATTTTACCTCAGTCTCTGCAGGGAGTCAAATGCCGGAGAACCCAAGCCAACAATCAGGGGAAATTGAAGAGGAATTCCAAGCTTTAGGTCTGTCTAAGAACAGCTAGCAGTGCCAATTCACAGCTCACAGCAGTCACACTTCTTAAAAGCTTCCTTCCTCCGAATCTTCTTACATCTGGCACCTGCTCCGGGGCCTCTCCCTTGCCAGACTGCTAAGACTCACCTCCTCTCTCCTGCTCTGACTCTTTACTATGGAGACACTTAGTTCTTGGCCTTATTTTGCCTATGACCTGAAGTCTCTATCAAACAAAGCTTAACCAAGAAATAGAAACGCTTTCCATTTTATTCTCACTATACAGTGCTTCTCTTCACCCATTGTCCTACCTGGGTTTGGGGAGGGTGGACATCAGGCAATCCTTGGGAGATGAGGAGAAGGTGACCAGGCCATCACAAAAGTCTAGTTAAAAGTTGAGAAGATGATTTCTAAAACAGTTGTAAAAGTTAAGCATCAAATGTCCATGTAACAGCTCTCCTTGCAAAGAGGATATACTCAAAAGAATGGAAAGCAAGGATGCAGGTATTGTACACCCAGGTACCCAGCAGTATTAGTCACAGAAGCCAAAGGAAGGGGCGACTCACCTGCCAGTGGACATCTGGGCTGTTTGCAGCTTGGCACTAATACAAATAAGGCTGCTCTGAGCACTGATGTAAAAGTCCCTGCCGAGACAGAGTTTTCATTTCTCTTGACAAAATGCTGAGGCATGGAATAGGTTGAGTTATAGATTAGGGTATATTTAACTTTTTTTTTTAATTGTTATTTATGTCTTTTACATTTTGTATTCCCCTTGGGCAGCCCACCACCATTCTCCTCTCTTCCATCTCCATGGTCCCCTGTATTCTCCTCTCTTCCATTTTGTGCCCTTATCCTCCCCTCCTCCCGCCCCCACCGGTGAGTGTCTCTCTCCCACCCGGCCTCCCTATAT
>PVIJ01001825.1:169459-183341 GCA_004024925.1 Scalopus aquaticus
CGATATTTTTCTCTTTCTTTCTGGCTTATTTCACTGAGTATGATCCCCTCTAATTCCATCCATGTTGCTGCAAATTGCATGTGTTTATCTTCTTTCCATGCTGAATAGTACTCCATTGTGTATATGTACCACATCTTCTGGATCCAATCATCTATTTTTGGACATCTGGGTTGCTTCCATACCTTTGCTATTGTGAATATTTAACTTTTAAAGGAACTGAGAAGTTGCTTCTGGCCTGACTGCCTTTCACGTTCCCACCACCAGTGCCGGAGCCCTGTTGACCCACATCCTCGCCGACACTGGCTGTGGTCAGTCTTTCTAGTAACGGGCCTTTAGTTGAGCATACGATACCTCGTGTGGTATTAATTTGGATCTCCTGGCTGTTGAAAATGTTGAGCATCTTTTTATGTACTCAAGGGTCATTCTTACATCTACCATTGTGAAGTGTCTGTCAGATCCTTTGCTATTCATTTTGTTGTTAGGCCACTGTGTTAATATTTAGGTGTATGGTTTTTGCTGTTGTTGTTCTGTATTCTAGATAAAATCTCTGGCTTGATGTATGTCCTGCAAATATTTTCTCCCAGATTGTAACTTGGCCAGCTTAGTAAGCCATTGCCCCTCATGCTCAAGTCTTCAAGCAGGTGAATAGTTAGACTAACCCCTAGACTAGAAAGGGACCCCAAGATGTGTCACCAGACTTGAAGTATTTCCAGATGCTCCAGGGTTAAATATTTCTCCATTTTTATGGACCAAATTATGGAGAACAGTTTCCAGACTTTGAGTTAGAAGTATTGTTAGGATGAACATTTTCCATACAGCTAAGATATTATCTCCTTTTTTATTTGCTAATGGAGATGATGTTATGCTATTGAATGTGTGGGTAGACTTGAAAGCTCTAGCAGATGGTTTTGATTTGGCTGTTGTCACCGTGGGGGACACGGTGAAGGAGCCACTTGTGGGTGGGAGGGGAGGGGATGTTGATAGATTGATGACAGAGAGAATTTTCAAAAGGCGAATAGACAAGAAATTTATCTCTTCCCAGAAAAAAAAGAGAATGAAAATAACACCCAAAAAAGCCACAATTGTGGGACACATACACACACACACACACACACACACACACACACACACACACACACACACACACGGTGGGGGAAGTGACAATACAAAGAGAATTGAACTGAAATCTACTTTGTTTTTCTTCACTCAAAACATGCACATATTAGTGGTGGATTTCAGTATTTTCTAGATAATGGAATACACAGTTGACGATCTTCAGTCTTTTGAATCCTAAAAATCTAGAAAACATGTCTAAGATGAAGATGAAGACTTCAGAGAAGATGAAGGACACTAAGCCAGTGGTTAGTGAGAAATGCACCCAGGAAAGCTTTAGCCCATGTCTTCAGCCAATGTTAGCAAAGACAAAAACATTTCTAAAAATTGTGACTTACGCATAAACACATATTTCTTCAGACTCCATTACCCCTTGTTCACTCAGTATGCTAGACAACAGGTTGTTGGATGTTGGCATAGAAAGACCCCTGGGCTTTGGCATCAGACAATCCTGGACATGAATTCTAGCCTTCCATGTTTACACATTCTGTGAATTTAGTTAAATTATTGAACTTAATTTACTCATCCACAAATGGAAGATAAATAATATCTTTTGATGAACTAAAGGCTGACAGCTGATAGGACTCAAACACCGCCAACATTTTAAGGCAAATTTGAACCTGAAACTTTATTTATTTTTTTTCCATATATATTTTAATGGCAAATTATAGTACATAGGCCAGCCATCCAGTTTTATAAAGTTTTGCTATAACCTACATCAGGTTTAGCGAGAGGTCAGTAAAGTTGAGTCGCGAAAGTACACATCTGGCTCTTTATTTATAATTGCGATATTTTGTTCATCATGGACTTTTTGACATTGTTTTTGACTAGTTAGCATATTATATGAAAACATTATTTATCTTTGTTTCTGAGCTTTTGGTGCCATTGTAAATTTAGTGCCTTCCCTTAGCCCTGGCCTTGAATCCACTCTTTCTGACACACTTAGTGACGTCTGAGTCATCGGTTAAACGCAGTTGAGATGGCTGCAGCATCTGTAGCTTTTCAAGAGATGGGAAGCTCTTTACATTTCTCAAGAAGGGAAAATATTAGGTAACTGCTTTAGATTTGGTGGTGTGGGAAGACTTCTCTGAGGAAGTGGCATTTTAAATAATCTCAACTTGAGAGAAAAGTTATAAGTATGGCACAAAACTCCAGTATACAGGCTTCTTTGTCACTCCGTGTGTCAGCCTTGAGGAATGCGTTTATGAACCTGAAACTTTAAAAAAAGTCAGTTTAGCCAAAAGAAAAGTAACACTGGTAAATATAAAAAAACAAGTATTGTTGTATTTTTTAGTTTGTTTCCATTATGATTTAAAAGAGAAATGCATAAAACATTAATTATAAATATATGCTAAGGGCAGTCTGTATAGAGGTGAAATGTGTGACAGTATCAGCATACATGGAGTTATAGGGCTGGGTAGTGAAGTGAATCTGTTATCCAAACAGCTATAGTAGCTAGGTTGGTATTAATCCAAACTGGATTGGCATTAATTTGGGATAGAACTGTAATTCTCATGGTAACCACAAAGAAAATTGATTTTAAATTAAACAGAAAATGAAATGAAAGACATGAAGAATCAAAATTGTTCACTAGCAGGAAAAAACAAAATGGTGATCTTTTCAGAGGAAAAGCAGAACTTAAATCTGCACGTCTTCGTCTACTCTCTCTTCTCCAGCAGCCTCCCCAAAAGACCTTCCCTTTTTGCTCCCCAAAGTCCTTCTCTCCTAGTTAAGCTTCTTCAAGCTGGGTCAGAGCTATGTGGGAGTCAGTCACACATGTCCCTCCCATGTCCTCAGCAGGCAGACTGCTACCTGGTGTTAACAACTTCCCTTTTCTTCTTTCCTTTATCAAAAATATTTAAGAAAGGAAGTATCGAAGGAAATAGGGAGCAAGGGAGAACCACCCACCAGTCAGACTTGTCAGTTCTACTTCCAAACTATGTGTCCAGCAGGTTCTGTTTTCACCACTTCCCCGCCGGGAATCACCAGCAATAATAAAACAGCTCTCATCTCCGAGGGCCCCCAGAAACCACAGCCACCTCCAGCTCGGCTCCATTCACTGCCCACCCCCCAAGGGATCGTCTAAAATGAATAGTACCAGTCTCCTGTTTGACACCCGTCTGTGGGCCCCTCTCCCTCCTGAAATCATCCGGAATCTTCACACAGCCTAGGACTCCCTGCCTGGGTGACCGTGGAGTTCATCTTCTGCTCCCTCCTGGGCATGCCCAGGAGGTCACACACGCTCCCCGCCTGCCCGCCTGCTCCTTAGCCCCGAGCCCCCGCCTGTCTTCTCCCCTGGCTGAGTCCTCCGGCTCCAGGGGAAAGTGTGTTTCTGGAGCAGGCCCTGCCACGCCCCCCTGGCCAGCTTAGGCCTCCTGCTGCCATCGCCCCTGCTTTTCCTTGGTGTCACTTATTTGAATTTTCTCTCTCCTCCTAGACCGTGCATCCCACCAGAGGGTAGGAGCAGGGCTCTCTGGGACATGGTTTCTTAGCCCTTCACACAAAGGGTTCGCCACATAGTGGGTGCCTCATTGGTGACTGTTGAAAGTCTAAGTGAATGGGTGGAAATCATGTCTTTCTTTTCTTTAAAAAGAAACAAAAACCAGTTGACTGTCTACTACTTTTGCAAATGAAAACTAAACATTTTATTTTTAAGCTTCTTACAAATATTAATTAGGACAAATCAAACACAATGCCTAAAGGCAGGCAGTTTGTTAAAAATGAGAATCTTTTAAAATAAGATTCCTGAAATTCTGTGCGCCAGTGAGTCTGCCGTAATCGCATATCATCAGTTTGAGAAAATGGCAAGAGTTTCCAAGACAAAAATTTTTAATTAAAAAAAAAATTATTTAAAACCCCAGGTAATCATCTTTTTGAACTTCAGCACGCAGTGACGTCATTAACACACTGTTGGGCCCCAAAGCCCGTCCTAATTTGAGGTGTGCTTTTCCAAAGCTCCAGGATCTGGCTCCATCACTCTGGCCGGCCAGTGCTAACGCCCCACGTAAAGCAGAGTGGCCGGTTTCCGTGGCAGTGGCTTTACCAAGAGTGTGCCACCATCGCAGCCGCTGAGTCCTCCCTCCGCAGCCGGCCAGCGGCCGCACGTAACCCCAAGCTAGAATTGGGAAGATTTTGCAATGATTATTTTTCGGAGGCGCCAAGCTGAGAGTAGGGGCTGGCAGTGGGGGGGCCCCGGGGGCCGCAGGTGCCTGCGTGCCGGAGAGACCTCCGCAGCCTCTACCCCCTAAACACGTGACATTCGCAGTGAGGGCTGTTTTTTTTTTGAGATTTTCATGAAAATCTGAGAGTCACCCGGAAGTCAAAAAGAAGGAGTTACAGGTCCAAACTTCTCCATCTGTGACACGTCAGGTTTCAGGTGGCTCAAGTCCCAGAGTCCCCAAGTCCCCCAAGGTCAAGTTCAGGGCTAAAACCGGCTAATAAACTAAGAGGCAGTGAACTAAGGCACCACTGTTGTCCTTAGCTTTGGGGACATCTCTGTGTTTGTTTTTTAAAAAGACAATGATGCCTGCTTTCATAGGGTTTATATTCTAAGTAGAAAAGTACCTAGATTGTCATTCTAAATAGGGTGCTCGCGATAAGCCTCCTTGACAGGGAAATGCTGGAAGGAGCTTTGAAAGCGCCAGGGAATTCAGCATGAAAGATCCCGAGGGGGTCCAGGCAGAGGGAAGGCGCCGGGGAGCTGGGAGGCCCCGGCCCAAACTCAGGTGTGATTTGGGGTGTGGCAGCGGCGGTGGTGGTGATGAGAGATGGTCGGCAGTACAGACAAGGGAGAGAGAACTCACGAGACACTTATTTTGGACGTAGAGCTGATGCGTCTCCCCGACTGAGTAAGTGAACAGTTCGTGCCCCTTCGGTGGTGTTGAGATGATTTTCGGAAAAGGATCTAGATGAGGAGGCCTGATGGCAAATCAGGGACCGCTCCAGACGCAGGCTGGTGTTGAGCGGGTTTGCTGGTTGGGAACAGAGCAAGAAAGCCTGATGTCTGGAGTCGAGCGAGGAGGGGGAGGAAGGAGTCCTTGAGGCCAGAGAGGAAGCAGAGGGCAGCCTCGGGGACCCCTGGAAGGGCTGTGGCTTCACTCTGAGAGTGCTGAGGAGCCAGCAGGGAGTTCTGAAAGAGGAGGGGTGTGGCCTGCCCTTGGCTTTGATAAGGCTGCTAGATTGATAAGAGCCTGGACAGGACAAGGACAGGCAGAAGAGCCAGTCAGAGGCAGTGACATAATCCAGACTTGAGGGGGTGGACGCTGGACCGAGATGTCGGTGGCGGTGACGCGAAGGTACCGGAGTCTGGATGGATTGTGGAGACAAAGTCAACAGAACCTGCCGAGAGGCTGATGTGCGGTGCAAGGGGAAGAGGAGAACGCTGGGGACGGGCCTAGTGTCCTGGGCTTGCGCAGCAGAAGAGGTGGCGCTGCAAAGCTCCCTGGGGAGGAAACCAGTGGGGCGGGGTGGGGGACAGAGCAGAAAGGCCGCTCTCAACACACTGCGTGTAAGGCTCCCACCTGCAGGGCATTGCAGACAAGGAAAAGAGAACTCACTAGACTCACTTGGCATCCGCCCGATGCCAAGAAGGCGATGGGCTGCCTGAGACGGGACTTCCGCCGACATTTTTGAGATATGAACTCCTCGGTATGATGCCATGTGGTTACTTCCTGCAGCCACAGCTCGGACTCCTCCAGAAAGAGGAATTCAGTGGCCAGGTGGAATGCTCAGCACCTGCCTACTGCATTCAAATCACCAGTCTTCCTATTTCCAAGAAAACTAAGTCAGCCTGCATTTTACCCCCTAAGGGGACTCTCAATCAAGGAAGTCCTTGCCCAGCTTCGTGTGGTAGAAGCCCCGGGACAACTCCAGACACCGGGCAAGATGCAACTTTATAAACTGATAATGTAATTGATTATGGTACGTTTCTCTATACCTGTTATATATTTAGTCACTTGTTTCCACGTTATCAGAAGGATGCAATTTTGTTTGTTATGTCCTCTTGGGAGGGGGGTTATTTTAAGTCTGGGGAAAATCACAAGCAGCTAAATGTTGCCAAAGAGCAACACTCAAAGCATCTAAATAACCTGGTCTTGGGTTAACAATGCACCAATGCTAGTGAAATGATCATATTTTAGAAATTTTCCTAAAAGTGTGACATAGGCACCCCGGTGTGTCAGCATAATCTCCGCAAAAACATTTCCATGAATGACAAGTTGATTGACCCAATTTAAAATGCCTAGTGTGTAAAAACATAATTTCGGGGTGGCCAACATTATGACAGATTTTATATGCTGCTCAGACACACAACTGGTTTGAGCCATTTGGGGAATCTGGATAGTCGGCAAATGCTTTCAGCAAAAAGAAAAAATAAATTAGCCAGACTGGAGAGGGAGGAAAAGGAAAGAATTAGCAAGTGTTGGGTAACTTTCAGCCAGACATTTGAGAGAAAATGGTGGGTAAGGGATTGATTGATAATGGTTGTTTTTTACAACCAAAGGAGCCGCATGATGGGAAGAACATCAGCTTTACAGGGGGGAGAACCCTAATGTAAATCCCAACTTTGTCCCTTACGGGGAGACATCAAACAAATGATGTCACGGATACGACCTTTGCTTTCTACATCTGTAAGAGGAGGCTAACAATAGGTGTTCCCTAGGTAGTTGTGAGACTTGAACTAGGTTTTATCTGTATGCACACATACACGCACACACAGGGCAGTTCTAATTTCACTCTATCACCAATGGTCATTTAGGGAGCTACAAACAACACCAACACCATAAGTCATTTCTACTCACGCCACAGAGAGGCTTATTGATTCAGCAGTTTAGAGACGGGAAACTCAGCAGAGACTTTCGCTTCCGTCTGATCTATAAAAGGAGCCAATCAGGCTCCTGTCCTGCTGACTCCTCATCCATTTTAATGAGTTTTTGTCAGAAGCGCTGGCCTCCTCAGTTAAAAGGCACCAGAAGAAACTCTGAGAGAAAACAAGATAGAGCAGTGGAAAAGGTATCTCGATTATTTGGGGAGTAGAGGGCAGAAAGATCCTTTAAAATGTTTTTGATGGCTTTCTGCCAGGATGCACCTTGCCCCGCCTCAGAGTGGCTCCGATATTACAAGTCTCCTCTGCATACTCGTGTTTCATACGGAATTCGAATCCCTTTACGAATCTCGTTTTCTTTGACTTGCTGTGCACAAGGGCCAATTCCAAAGCCTGGATCTCAAATTTAAAATCCGGAAACGTGGATGGCACATGGAGGCTGGGGATTGAGTGGGAAGGGGACATGGCAAGGAGAACGAAAACCCTGGAGAGAGGGAGGAAGGAAGTAGGCCCAGGAAGAAAGCATGGCTTTCCAGTGTGATCCCTTGGGGACCTCAGCTTTCGAGCGAGAGTAATGCCTCTACTGCTCTTTAAGAAATATGGATCAGGCTTTTCAGATTGACTCTAATGTGAGAAATTCAGTAGTGCCAATAGGAGAAGTGGATAGATCTGTGCCTTGGCAATTGAATTTGTCATCAGAGTCAGATGAGGTGTTAAGAACAAGAAAACAAGTTATGGTAGTAGAAAGGTAGCTTGATTATTTGGGGAGTAGAGGGCATAAAAATCGTTTAAAAATACTAAGGGCAGATAGGGGAGTGACTGAACTTACTCAGTGTTTTGCTTTGTACTTGTCTTTTCATACATAACAAAAATCATCTCAAGAAATAGGTTTATAACAGCATCTGTACTGGGGGAATTGAAGAAAGAAAATGACGTGTAAAATTGCAGCATACTTGCTGAGTGTGAAATGCTTTTATTTTTAAAAATCTGAGCTATGTAAGGTGTACCTCTGTGGGGGGGATGGAACAAATCCTGCAGGACAAGGAGGACATTCATGTGACCATAAAATGGCACAGGCTGAGCCCAGAGAAAAGCCCCAGGTCCTGTGCGGGCACACCAAGGGAGAGGCTTCGTGCAAAAGGTCAAGGTTAATGCCAAGGACAGAGCTTACGGGGCTAGTGCTACAGCTTAAACCGTGACCAGAGAAGAGGCTCAAAAGCTGGTTTAAGTCACTCACTCAACTTACTGTGCTCTACAATTTAAATTGGCATCTCTCCCATTGCTTCTGAAGTTTAAGCCAGTTGACAAATAAATGGAACTTATAGTTCATGGTGAAATATTCATTTATTACCATTGGGCTCTGGAGCAGATACAGGACATCCCTTACTTTAAAGCAGTCGAAAGCACCATGTGGTTGTTTGGGATTACCCCTGTTTACACCTACTTGAAGCAAGATTGAAAGTTATTTTTTTAGTTTAAAAAAGTGCAAAATGGAATATAGCCAAAAGAATTGAGTGGGACCTCAAAGAGATATCTCTACGGCCATGTTAATAGCAGCATTATTCACAATAGCCAAAAGACAGAAGTAAACCAAATGTCAATCAACAAGTGATTGGATAAACAAATGTGGTATAGTCATACAATGGAATATTATGCAGCCTTTAAAAATGAAGGCAATTCAGATACTTGCAAATACATGGATGAACCAAGAGAACATCTTGCTAGGTGAAATGTCAGTCACAAAAAGGTAATACCATGTTATTTTACTTATGTGAGCTACCAATAGTAGTTAGATTCAGTGACAGAAAGGAGAATGGTGTCTATGTGGAGGGAATAGAGGACTTGGGAGTTGTTGAGTTTCCATTTTGCAAATGAAGAGTTCTAAAAATTCGCTGTACAACAATGCGAACCTACATAACTCAAGTGTGCTGTACACTTTAAAAGGGTAAAGACAGGAAATTTTATATGCATTTTACCACAATTAAATATAAATAAAATTTATATAGAGAGTACAGTCTAATATTCTGCTAGATTCAGGGACTCCAAAAAGCATAACAGGAACTTTAACATTTTATTGTATTATTTAAACTTGCATATTAAAATACAGTTGTTAATGACTGTTTCAAGGAAATTTACTTAGTCACATACCTTTATACCAGCATCTAGTCATTGAGTATCTATCATATGCCAACCCTAAGTCCTAAAGGGTTATGGCAAGGCCCTTGCCCTTAAAAGCAAATGTAGTTTCCTATGTTAGTATGTTAACTTTTCAGAGCATCTATGATTGGTATAAAGAAAGAGCAAGAAGGGCCCTCCCTAGTGGTGCAGGTGGTTGTCTCAGCACTACGAAGCTACCAGCAGCTACTGCAGCACGAATTCGATCCCCAGCCAGGGAGCTCCCCACAAGGCACAGCAGACCTCTCCTGTCTCCCCGCTGCTCCCCTCAGCAGTGGATTTCAGTCCATCTGCCTCTTCTGCTCCCCACTCTGTCTCTGGTGAATCCTTTCACCCCCCTCCCTCCACCTCTGGCCTGCACCCCAGCTCTTGTATGCATAAATAAATAAATCTTTAAAAAAACAAAAGAAAGAGCAGAAATACCAGGGTAAGGGCACCCGAGTAACCAGTGATCCACCACCAGGCCCAGACCAGCGTGCTAGTCAACCTGTGGGTGTGCGACGCGGCCCCTGCTGGTAGGAAGACTTGGTGACCAAAGCCTGCATTTCCAGGGTCAGAGGTTCTGAAAATACGCCTGCTACAAGTATTCAGCCTGACTACTTCAGAAGGGGAAGAGGAGAGGAAGGGCAGTGTAAAGAAATGTGTCACTGGATGAGGTCAGGGACAGCCACCTGACCAGGGAGAAAGGACATCTGCTGATTCCTTCTTGCAGGAACAAGCCAGATCCCAAGCCACAGGGAGCCCTGGCAGTAGCAAAGAACCAGGGCACTGAGGCTGCTGTTGCCAGAACAAGAGGATTGATGTGAAGTCTCCCCGCCCCGCAGGCCAGCCCACATCACTACTTTGAGCTCATGTGGCAGACATATAGGGATCAGTAACCTCCTCTGACAGGCCATTTTCCATTCAGCCAACCATGTTCCTGTCCCTCAGCGACGCCCCGCCGCATCACATCGGACGCCCCACCTGCCCCAGGAAAGGCAGCGCGGGCAGGACGACAGGCATTGCCGTCTGCTGCTGCCTGGGGGCTCAGCGTCGGCGGCTTCTCAGGGCACGGCTTATAAAGACTTCCAAGAGGCTTCCAGGAGGTCTCAAAGGGAAGGTTTTCACAGATGAAGGAGGAAATGGAGAGAGACCACAGGACAACCAGGAGGAAGAGGAGGAGAGAGGACGGGGCGCAGGTCAGGAGCCCCTGCTCACTGACAGCCAACGTGGACTCCGTAGACCGTGGAGTTCTTCTGGCGTTGAGTATTAACCTGCGAAAAGTGGGATTTGCGGAATATTTCTTGGGCGTTTCCAATTCAAGGTGCCCCGGTGGAATTCTTCTTGGCCATCCCCATCCGATGTCCTCCTCTGTTCTCTGATTTCATAGCTCTCTTAATAACACCACCACCCACCAGTTTCCCTCTTAGATGTCTGCCATCTTATCCACCCCTGTATCTCCCCCTGAGATCAGAATACTGGGCACGTGGTAGGTGTTCAGTGATTGTGCTGCACTGAATATAAGAACATAACCAAATGATAAAAATCTGAGCCAGACAGAGCAAAAGCTGGAACACTTGAGATTTAATAACTTGAGCATCGTCCTCAATGGAAATTTCCCAGAGCAAAGTGGTGCACAACCTGGAGAGAAGTTTCATCAAGGTCCAGGTGACTTGGCGCATTGCGTACGACCACTTGTAGGGTCCGACCCTGCCGGCGGAAAGGTTTATATGCCCACGTGTGCTTGAGCTAGTTTTATTCTGATTGAACTCTGTCTTATTGGGTTGAGATGGTCCCCAAAATTTTCGGTTTGGAACATCGAGGGAATTGAAGTCTATTTTGCAAGTCACCCAAGATGCCTTCTCAGTACCTTGCATCTGGCCAAATTGGTACCCCCATTGAGCCCACTCTTCTGCCACTGCCACAAACACCCTTCCCACTTGGGGAGGTGGAAGAACAGCAGAATGTCAGCCTGTGCCTCCTACCAGGCAGAGCTCCAAGCCATCCTGCCATTTGCAGAACCATGTCGCTCCCTGCATGGCCTCAAGTGCTTCAAAGCGAACCCAGAAAGACAAATGGAGGGCAAACTGCACACCAATATGCACCTGTAAAAATAGCGCTCTAATAACAGCCGCCGTGAGCTAGGTGGGTAACAGATGGCCAGGTCTGTCTCATTTTCCAGTCCCTGAGGTTGTGCCTCTCTGCCTCCTTTCCATCTCTCTCCCTGGAACATGGTTTTGGCAGGCGGTGGGTCCCTTGGAATCAGCAATATCCTTCAAAGTCATTCCAGAACAGTGCAGCAGTAGAGGCCAGCTCGCAAGCTCCGCACCATCAGAAACCCAGAGTTATAAACAAGAGTTATGCCCAAAACACCTCAGTGACCTTGTCAGGACACCCCTGCATTTTGACAATGCACATGTGAGGACCCATGTCCCCTGTAAAAGTGAAGACAGAGGAAACTGCTCCAAAGAGAGTCAAAAGGCATTTAAGCGATTGCAACTAAGTGCTGCAACTAAGTGATTGCAACTAAGTGCTTGGTTCAGATTCTATTTCCTAATTCCTGCACTGCCCCCACCCACACCTGGCCACCTTTAGGTACCCCCTCTGGCCAGTTTCCTCTTCTCTTAAAGAAGAGTCTAGGGCTTGCGGTAACCATGGACTAAGCTAATTTTCCTAATGGGCCTTCCCCAGTACAGACTGTCAGTGCCCGAGCAGCTACTAATGTCTGTAAACTTCTTATTGTGGTTGGAAAAAATATAAAAGATAATGTTTTCAAGCTCACACTACTTTTCAAATGCTATTTTGGTAGTTAGCTCCTAAACTTCCCGAGTCCAGGTACTAAAGATTGCATTTGAGAGTTTTGTACGAGTCAAATACTTAACATATTTCTCAATATTAGTCACAATTTTTTGATATAAGTCTCAGTTTTAGTTTATTTGTCCTGTGTGTATATAGGGTAAAGGGAATGTACTCAGTTGTTCTACCAAATTCCATGTGCAAGTCCCCAAATACCTTCCATACAAATATTAACTTCTCTCAGTACCAGGAAGTCCATAAATTTGGGAAGCGTCATGCTAAGAAAACTGAGTTAAGTCTGTTACCTATCTGCTGAGGACTTGCCAAATCCTGTGGTGGGCCCTCAGGAGGACAGTGCGTGGATCGGGGTGTGAGAGCTGCTTTCATCTCGTGAGAGAGAAGCAACTAAGCCTACTGTCCAGCAGGATGCTGTGGGGTGCGGGCAGAAGAGCAGGGATTCTCCAGAGCCTCAGGCAGGCAGAGAGCTTAATAGTCTTCATTTCACTTCATCCCCAGCACAGCCCTTTGTTTGGATACTATCACCTTTCCAAAGGTGGAAAAAATGAAGCTCAGAGAGGTTAAGTGACTTTCCTCCCAAGGTCACACGAGTAAATCATTGATTCCACATGAGCCCAGGTCTGTGACTCTGTGTAGTCCATGTTCCTTCTCTAAACTGAACCATGTTCCTTCGCAATAAAAGTAGCAACACATGGGGTGACTGAGCAAAAATAGACTCCAGTAGGGTTACCATGTGGGCATCAGAGAGGGCGGCATGGAGGAGGTGGCCTCTGAGCTGAAACTTGAAGGAGTGTGAATTCAATAGGGAAGAAAACATTGGATTAAGGAACTGGAAGCGTGAGACTGTGAGCTAGTTGGAGTGAGAGCGTTGGAACGAAGGACGGGAGGGTGGCGTGAAGGACGGGGGCAAGGAGGGAGGGCAGCAATTCCGTGACACGAAGGGCTCAAGGAGCAGCCAAGCAAAGCGCACCCACCCCCATCCTTCACTAGAGATTGCCCCCCTAGATTTCTTACACCGCTGGCTCCTCCTCCCTCTTTCTGAAATGCTTCCCTCCCTCGTGCCTCCCTCCCCTGAAAAGATTTCATGAATGCATGGAAATCAGAAGACTTGCCCAAAATGCAGCTGAGCTTGCATAGCACTTTTGTCTCCAAACTATTCCACTTATCTCTAACCAGCTGCAGCAGCAACTTCAGAACTCCTGGGACAGCGTGGGACACGGTGACCTTTGTCACTTTTCCTGAGATGCACACGAAGCCCAGACAACGTGTCATTACCACCCAAGACATAAGAATAGGGGTTACTTGGCTGGTGTCTGTGGGGATTCTGGATCTTTATTTAGCCCGCCTCTTCCCTCGGAGAAATCTAGTCACGCCAATACATGCGGAGACCATGCTCCGCGCTCTCCTCCCAGCGGGAGCTGGGCCCCACACCACACGTGCCGCAGCCTCGGGCAAAAGCCGCCCATGAGACCGCGAGGGAGTGCCCTAGCAGAGAGGAGCTCTTCGGAGTAGCGGAGGTGGAACAAGATTGTGGGGGGTGATGGTGTGAAGCGGAGGGAAGGAAATGCGTGGACATACACAGAAAATCGAAAGGGATGAGAGGCCAGCATCTACAAGAAACAGGCGGACGGGCAGGTGTGGGAAGGGGCTTTATTTCCTTCAAGCCTGGAGAGATGTGGTCAAGGTTAGATGCAGACGCAAAGGCAACAGGAAAAAAGATGCCGAAGCTACAGGAGCAGGTTTAATGGGTGAGGGGAGGGCTGTGAGAGCATGAAGATGCAGGCAGGGAGACGGGGATGAGGTCATCCCCATGCGCCAGCGCCTGTTTCCCAGTGGACGGGCAGATGCCTTGAAACTGATCCTGTAAGAAATAGCCACAATGGAATACTATTCAGCATGGAAAGAAGATAAACACATGCAATTTGCAGCGACATGGATGGAATTAGAGGGGATCATACTCAGTGAAATAAGCCAGAAAGA
>PVIJ01001826.1:0-183069 GCA_004024925.1 Scalopus aquaticus
GATACTGACTTTTTTAGAGCTAAAAAATTCAATACAATTTGCCACAGTGTTTGATATAATCCTATTATACTTAAATTAAATCTGGATCAAGAACAGAATTTCTATCCCAGATAATTATTCGACCATATTCAATCGATACAGATTAGCTATTGGCGAACTGTAAAGGAAAGAAGGCCTTTTTATAAACCTTCATTTGAAAACTGCAATGTGAGATTTGCTAGTTGTCTATTTACTCAGGAGTAAAAAGGGCAAAATAAGTTTTAACATTTTAAACTTCTTAGAAAAGCAACAAATTTCTATAAAAGTACAAATTGGAAATAGCACAATTAAAATTTTTGAAAAATTCCTATATACATGTATGCATATTAAACACTGAGATTGAATTTTATAATAGCCCTTTTGGAAATCTCCAGAATGTCTGGAAAGCACATGCCTATTTTAAAATTATCTCTCTGTGCATGTTTCTGCTAATGGAGTAAATTTGGCTTCCAAATTATTTAAAAAGTCAAGGCCATCTTCTTCTTGTTTTTCACTGCAACAACCTACAGAGCCAGCTGGAGATCCTCTTCCTTCATAGTTATACGTAAGGACATAATCTTGGCAAGGGGTGTGGTGTTCATTCTGATTACACAGATGCAACTTCTGTAAAATAAAATAAGGATTGTATTATTGTTTTAAACACACTTAAACATGTGAACATAAAATTTATTTTTTATTTACCTTTTATGTTTAATTTTTTTTTAGATTTATTTATGCATACAAGCTAGGGTACAGGCCAAAGGCATGGGGCAGCGAGAGGGATCACCAGAGACAGAGTGGGGAGCAGAACAGGCAGATCGTCGGAAATACAGTAGGTGAGGCATGAGAGGGCTGCCTTGCCATGTAGGAATCTCCCCGGCCAGGCGTCGAGCTTGGGTCACCGCTGCCGACAAATCCACAGCACAGCGCTTAACCGCTGCACCACCAGGGAGGCCCTTTTATGTTTAATTTTTAGTGTCCTCTAATGGAGTCCTACATATATAAAAAATGTACATGATTGGTCGATATCACAATCGTACCAGAGAGTCAATATAGTTTATATTTCTGCTACTCCATACAAATACCAAAGTCACATACACATATACTATATTTAAGTACATTTTAATTATCATTAAAGAGTTTTCCTCAAATTTTATATTTAGAGGTTAAGTTAGTCCATGATGGTGACAATATACATAGTGGATAAGAATTTGACCTTGGATAGTCAAATAATCATAATTTTGAGTGAGAGGGTTTTATCAACTAGCTATATGACCTTGAGCAAGTTACTAGACATTATGAAGTATCACTCTTCCTGTGTTGAAAATGGGGATACAGATTATCTCACAAGATCATTATTAAATGGTGAGATAACAGTGAATGAAAAACACCCCGTTAGGCCCAGCACATAGTAAATACACAACAAATGTTAACTAAAACAGTTATCACATGCAGTTATGTACCACATAAAAATTACCATATCAACTTTAAAGAATAATGTTTCCAAATGAGCCAAAACATGACGAAACAAAGAGATGCACAAAACATTTCAATGAAATTGATTAACAAGCTGCATAACCCCAATTGCAAAAACCAGGTCTTCGGAGTGGTAAGACCTAGTATTTATCCACTTCCTCCCTTACTTTCTGTTACTGGACCATGTGCTAACTTGTCTAACTCCTTTGGCTTCTCCTTCCCTAACCCATTCCCTCTCTAACTCAGGCCTTATCTCTGGCTTACATCATCAAGTGTCTTTCTTCATGACCCAGGTAGTGTTACCCTACCTGTTGTACACATGGGAAAATACTCCTAAAAATGCTTAAGTGCTCCTTCTCAACCTGAT
Organism: Scalopus aquaticus; assembly: GCA_004024925.1. Classification (NCBI taxonomy): domain Eukaryota; kingdom Metazoa; phylum Chordata; class Mammalia; order Eulipotyphla; family Talpidae; genus Scalopus; species Scalopus aquaticus. The sequence goes on from PVIJ01001826.1 coordinate 1,862, forward strand.
CTTACATGAATACTAACTGCCTAGAAACAAACAAAAAAAAAAGATTAGCACTGGAATCTGACAAGCAAACAGCCACAACCAGATATTAAGCTACAGTCACGTCACAGAATGTTGCCCAATGAAGTCCATCAAAGCACCAGAAACACAGGCTTGTAGTCCTATATTTGTGTTACAATGATACCGGCACTCTCTACTAAAAGAAGTAAATAGAGTGAATAGTGAGTACCAGAAAGAATATTTAATCCAGTGATTCTCTGCCTTGAATCACTCGAAAAGCTTTACAGACAAAAAAATGTCAAACCAATTATATCTGAATCTTTCAAGGTGAAACACAGACATTAGCTTTTAAAGTTTCCCCAAAGGATTTTGATGTATTGACAGAACAGAAAATCCCATATTTAATTCCTCCTTTCTTCCACATTCTTGGTTTCCTTTGAAATAAAAATATATTTGTATGGTGCTGTTATTGTTAAAAATAATTCCTACAGATCATATTGGTTTTATGTTCACCTTAGAACCGTATACAGATGCTCAGTTTTCACAGAGAAAAGCAGATGTGATTTGGGGAGCACTGTGATTGTGAGGAGTGAGATTTGGTTTTTTTTTTTTTCTCATATATCAAGAGAATTTGTAAGGTAAATACACATATAAAAATGAAATGTAACTTTAGAGAAGAATATTAGAAACTTCCAAGTTTCATGAGATTTTAGAAAAAAGAATATGATAGATGAAATAAAATGCCTCTTATAATAAACGATATAACATTATTTATTTATTATAATGTACATTTACATTATTATAATATGAAGAGTGGGGGGGGGTAAAAATGACCAGAGTGAGAGAAAAATAGGACACACTGAAGAATATGGAAAAGCAGGGGAGAGTGTATGTTAATTCCTATGCCTGATTGCTCTCCACCAGGACATTTAAATTACAGAGTCAAACCACTTAGGGAAACTCACTTCACCAAGTCGGGGCTGAGTGAAATTATGCCACTCGGAGTAAGTGTGTCTGCAGGTGTCCATATCCACATGTCCTCCCCTGCAGGACTCCAGGGTGTGATGATGACAGACCCCCCGGCAGGATTCCAAGGTCTGGTGACCTCTGGCCATCTCAATGGTATCTGGCCCTCCATTTTTCACTCCTGATCCCAGAGTACCACAATAGCCTTGGTAAGAGTTGTTGGCTGGCTGGGTCATAAACCCATTGGCAGAACACTGAAATAAAATAAAACAATTCAATTTGGGAGGAAATGAATTCCAAGTTACACTACAGGAGGCAACGGAGAGAAAACATTTGTTTAATCTTTTAATGAATGAATATTCATTCAACAGACATTTATCATTTTCTAATTATAAGTCCAGTCTCGGGATGCACAGTCTCTCAGTGGCTCCAAAAAGTTCTTATTCCAGTGAGGAAGAAAAATTACTCTAAGATAATTACTTTAAGAATGTGATTACTATGAAAAATAGGTAAACAGAGAATGTTACAGAGGAAAACCATTAAAACTCAAACCCAGGGAGAGTAGGTAGACTGGGAAACTCTGAATTGAGGAATTCCTCATGAAAAGTGGGGAGGATTCACTACCTGAGGAGAATCTAGAGACAAGGACAATCAAGCGGCTTTTATGGTCCTCAATTCAGCCTGTTTTAAATGGCTACCACAGAGTTCAGAGAAAGAGGGAACCGGAAAGATTCTAAAAGGTCATAGGATATAGAGATCTATACACTAGGCTAAAAATTCAGGCTATCATGAAGGTCAAGGGACTTCAAAGAATGGTTTTAATAACAGGGAGCACATTATTAAAAGCTATTCTGGACAAAGATGTGAAATACAGTAAGGAGACAAGTTGAGAGTCACGAGAGCCAAGAGGTCACTGAATTACTCTCCGTGATAAATAATAAGGACATAAACCAAAGTAGAATAGTAATAATTAAAAGAAGTGGAAAGACTTCACTGAGAGCTTCCTGGTGGTTAGATTCATGAGGCAGCAAAGGGCGAGGTCAGGAATACTGCTGTGTGTGCTGCTTGTGCAACTGTCTAGATGATACAATTCACTGATACGGGAAGAGGACATGCTTGCGGGCAAGAGGAAGGTGAACAGTTCAATTACTGGCATGGTGAACTGGAACAACTTGTGGCTGTCCAAGATGAGTGGATCTGGAACACAGATAGAGATCTGAGACGGAAACAGAATTCTGGGAGTCACCAACGAATAGGTAGTCGTTGAAGTTGGGAATAAAAGAGATGATCCAGAGAAAATTGAAGACTAAAAGAAGAAAAGGTAAATAACAGGACCACAAGAAAAGTCATGTTTTAAGAGGTGAATAAATGAATTAGAGTATGGCAGACTAGATCTGGAATAACTACTGATCTCATTGAAGAACCCAAGAAGAAAATGCTCTGAAAACAAGCAAAGAGAAGGCTAAGACGTAGAGGTCAATGATGTAGAAAAAAATGCAAAGTAAGAGAAGAACTGGTTCAAATAAAGCAAGCACCCCCTGTACTCAATAAAAAGGTGGCCATTCGTGATCCTTGTCAAGCATTTCCAGGGAAAGTAGAATAAACAAAAAGTAATGTCATAGAGAAATGGAGTATAATTTTTTCTTTTCGAAAGTTCAGTTAGGGCCTCCCTGGTGGCGCAGTGGGTTAAGTCTCAGCTCTATGAAACTATCCAGAGCCACTACAGCACGAGTTCGATCCCTGGCCAGAGAGCTTCCCACATGACTCAGCAGCCCTCTCCTCCTAGCCCACTGCTCCCCTCAGCAGTATACTACAGTAAATCCATCTGCTCTGCTCCCCACTCTGTCTCTGGTGAATCCTCTCACCACCCCACACTTCTGGCCTACACCCCAGTTCTTGTATGTATAAATATATAAATCTTTTTTAAAAATGTTCAGAAATAAAAACGGATGTGGAGGGAGCTAGAGGGATAAAAAGAGTCAACGAAATGTTTAAAATGAAAAAGAATTAAAAGAACACAAGTAAAAAATATATATAAAGATTTTATTCAACATTAACTTAATACAGAAGTTTACACCACCCTCTGGGCTACAGGTGAGTCTTTGAGTTACAGCAGTAACCTCAGCAGGTCAGTTCTAGTAGGAAGAATACTTTCAGAACAAGATCGCCATTATGGCTCCACCGTGCCATCTTCTTAATAATTTATGGGTTTTTTTGTTTTGCTATTTAATATTCAGAGTTGCTAACTAACTGGAGTTTTCAAGTTCAGATGAATACTGAATAGCTAATATATTCATAAAAGTCACAAGCAATCAATCACATTGCCTAAGGATAAAAAGTACCAGAGACGAAAGCAGAAAAGCAGCCATTAGGTGGCGCTGCGACCTTATTTTTTTATGTTGTTGCTACAGTAAATTTGTATTATCAAAAAATAAATTCTCGATTATCAGATCTCCTTAATGGTATAACTTTGTGTATGTGTATTTGTGTGTGTATATATATATGATAAAGGAGTTTGTGCGTAGACATTCTTCTAAGCAAACAAAGGATAATTGAAAGTAAACTAAAATCAAGGTTGAGTTCAGTGCTTTCACATTCTCTGTTGGCTGTTCCTTTCTACCCACTTCTGTGTGTGTTCCCCAAATGCATTCTCACCAGGAATTCCTTCACAGGTTGATAATTTCCATATTTACTTTTCCAGCTCTGATTTTTTGCCCACCACCTAAACCTATTTTAGTGTCTAATTCAGATGCAAAACTGGTTTATTCATTGTATTAGAATGATGTTTGTTGAAATTTGTTGTAGTTTGTAAAAATGTGACTTAAATTAATGTGGCATAAATTAATAATATCAACCCTTTTTAGAAGTGTTCCTAACAGAGAACAGATAAATAGGTGTGAGCATGAGATAGGAAATGGCCGAACAACTCTGGCCTCAAATGGAAAAGAACAAATATGGTTTAAACTCAATCATTTCATTCTCTGATACAAAATAAAATTCACTCTATACAAGGAGCATCAAGGGACAGACCCTATTTTCTGAACGGGGAGAGAATAATAGGGTTCCACTGTATACATGTCAGGCCTAGGAAGGCATAATGGTAAGGAGGAGGAAAAAGAAAAAAATACAATGAGAAAGGCAAATCCATCCTCAGATATAGAAAAGGCTTGCTATATCACTACTGTCCCTAGCTAGAGGATCTGTCTTTTACCTTCCCCATTCCTGAGATCTTATTCTCAAGGATCACCCTAATGATTCAGCATCACACTGCCCACATTATGCCACTTTATGCAGAAAAGTCTTGAGGTGGGTCTCCCTTACTAGGAGACTAAATCCAAAACCTTAGTGCAGCATACAAAAGTCCCATCTTCCACCCCTCCCTCACACCTTCTTCCGCCACAGCATGACAGGTTTCAAGCCTCTATTTCAACACATATTTCTTCCACTCTGAATCAATTTATTTACTATTTGTAGAATAATCCTTAAACTTTGTCATCTCTTCTCTTATTCCTTTGGCTGTTTTCTTCCTCTTTGGCTATTCACATCATTTTTTTCCCTTTCAAATCCTTCTTAATCTTTGAGTTTCACAGAGATCTGTGCCTCTTTCACCCGACCTTTCTGTTTGATCCAGATGGCATGACTATGCTTGAGGATCATAATTATCTTTGAATCAGATGGCACTCTGCCATATTGCTGCTACTGGCTTACTGTCATGCTCCTATTTATTTTTCCACAAAAGTAAATTATGTTTCTCATAAATAAATTGCAATCCCTTTATAGGAAGAACATGCTTTGTAAGATTTTTTTATATATACTTCAAACAAACATTGTGTCAAACAACTCAGAGGTCCCTAAACATATATAAGAGTGTGGCAGTGATCTTCCACTCTCACCTCCACAACACCCCGCATTTTTAAAACATAGATCTCTTTGATATTTTCTAATTTTATTTTGAGAACTTTTGGTAAGTTTTTTTTCCTATTATAAACAATCAAAGCGTTTGATAAACATAATATCTAGAAAAATACATTACAGAGATATACAGCTATATACAGCTATAAAGATTATTACATATATGTGTATATATATTTATATACAGCTATAAAGATTATTATAATAAATTCACAGCATAAAAGAGCAAGTTTGAAATCCTAACCCTAGAGAGTGGAAAAAGGATAACTTAAACAACACATTTCACTACATAAATATTTCAATATTGACAGAAAATATATGCCAAGAAGTTCTGATCAAATTAAAAATATAAATTAACTCCAAAATTTCAAAATAACTTCATGAAAATTAGTTACAAAAATTATCAGAACTATTCAGAGATAAATATCATCATTTAAAAATATCACTTACCACCTTATCATCGCCAGGTGCTTCTGTGTTTGATATAATTAAATTTTGCTGTGCTAGATCTTCAGGAAAACGTTTTCTGTTTCTCGCACCAACAACTCCACATACTAACGTTAGCAACACAGCTGGGTTTCAAAATGAAAAAAGTAGCCAAGTTTATTATCTATAAAATAAAATGCTCATCTTTTATTTCTTATTATCTAAGATACACAGGAGGAAATAAACCCACGAAGCATAGTGTCCATGAATTCCTTTGGCCTTTCTAAGTTACAATCATGACTTAGCTTAGATTTTAAAATTTGAAGTGATTTAATGTATATTTTGATTATGTTCTCTCAGAGCATAACCTTGAAGCATTTGAATTCTACCCACATTAAAGTATTTAGTATTTTGAGTAAAAATGTAAATTATTTTTTTAAGTTAATATTTACATAAGATAAACTTTAAAGACATTTACTAATTCCCAAAGGATGGCTCGCTTATAATGAATATATGAAACAGACTTTTTTCCCCAGAATTGATTTTTCTGTAAGTGTATTAATTAAATTTACTTTTTATTTTGCCTATTGAGAATTTTCATTCTACATCATAATTGTGGAAGTTTGAAATATATGACAATAAAACAAGTAGTAATGACAATGATTAAGCCCATGTGTTACAGACTGGAAAATTCCAGCCTCAAAACCAGCCCACGGTAGGTTAACATATGGCCTCAGGGCTATGATTTGTATATTTTTTTAATGTTTGGAAAAAATCAAAAGAATAATTGTTCATTATCCATGAAAATTACATTAAATTCAAATTTCAGTATCTATCATAAAAGTTCTATTGGAGCATAGCCATACTTAAATAGTTTCTAAATATTTATTTTAAATAATTTAAATATTTTCTATAGCTGCCTTTTTTTTTTTTTTTTTTCAAACAGGGCAGATTTGTTTGGTCACAAACAAAACCATAGGGCCTGCAAAGTTTAAAATTTCTATTTCCTGGCCCTTTACAGAAAAAATATGCGAAGCCCTATTCTATGTGAACCTTTATTAATTTTGATTCAGAATCGTCTTCCCCTCATCCACTATTCTCTAGCCACACTAGTCTCCCTGCAAGTCCATAATTTCTTAGGGCCTTTGTACTGGCTTTCATATATGACTGAAAGTTCTTTCAATGGGTATTCAACTCTTTCACCACTTCCAAAAATCATAAAAAAAAAAACCTAATCGAACCATCTATTGAAAATTGTGCCCACCAGCACTAATCCCCACTCCCACCCACACACACCTACAGCAATAGAGATCTGAATTATTTCACTTTATATTTTTCTGCAACATTTACACTATTATTTACTTTAGCAACAGATTGTTTTTTCCCTTGCTTTTGTCTATTTTTTATTGATAAATTCCAAGCACCAGACATAGTTTAATACATACCATCATAAAAAGCATTCAATATGTTTATCGTGTTGAGATGATTAAAAAGAGTGAACACTTATTAGAAATTACGTGCACTGTTCTAAGCTGTTAACATGCATTAACTCCATTAATCCTTAGTGTTACCTCATAAAATAGGCGACTACAATTATTTTCTTTTACAGATGAGGACACTGAAGCTCAGTTAAGTAACTTGCCCAAGACCACATGGTGTGCAAATGACAGAGTAGGAACAAACCTAGACAGACCGGTTCCAGAGTCTTGATCTTAACTACTACTCCTACCATAGAACAAGGGAAAAACAGCTACTCTAGCTGGGAGGACTGGATGGAAAAAAAAAAAGAGAGGAAAACAGGGTCTCCCTGATGGTGCAAGGGGTTAAGTCTCAGCACTATGAAGCTATCTGCAGCATAGGTTCAATCCCTGGCCAGGGAAATATGCGCATGGCTTAGCAAACCCCTTCTGTCTCCCCTGCTGCTCCCCTCAGCAGTGTATTTCAGTCAGTCTGCCTGTTCTGCTCCCCACTCTATCTCTGGTAAGTCCTCTCTCTCTCTCTCTCTCTCACACACACACACACACACACCTCCCGTATCTCTGGCCTACACCCCAGCTCTTGTATGCATAAATAAATAAATCTTTTAAAAAGAGAGAGAGTTCTGATGCCATCCAGAACTATACAACTGGCAAGATGAAAATGAACAAAAATCAAAATTAGCAAGATATGCCCAGGGAGAGTGAGAGCTGCGATCTGAACAACTCCCTAAACGTCTCCAGGTGGCTAAAATGGTAAGAAGACATGAAATGAAGGTGACCGGGGTGGGGGTGGGGGGGGCGGTCCTTTCATTTGGCAGAAGTTTTAGATGGCATTATTTAGTCCTAAAAGGATGAAGATCAACAGATAAAAGTCATATTTTGACAGATTTGGTGCTATCTGAGGCATTTTCAACAGACAGTCCAAGTAGATCTTTTATCTCAAAACGATTTTGCTCCCTCTAACATAAACACATTCCTTCAGAACTCAGACAATAAAACAAAAGGAATTTGAAAAGGGGGTTCACACCTGATGGATGGTTAGACAAGATTGTTTTTAAAAACGTATTCCTGCACTCAGATAGTCATTAAATAGTCATTAAACATCTGAACTTCATGTACGTGAACAGACTTACTAGAGAGCAAGGCTATGCCCAGCAGAATGGCGAGGACGGCCCACTTGCCGAGGACGGCCCCTGTGCTCCTCGCGGCCGCCTGGCATTGACTTGGGTGAGTGCAGTCGCACAGATGGACTCTCACGGTTTTGGTGGCAGACTGACCTTCTCTATCTTTTACAGTAATAGGAACATCATATTCTTGAAATTTAGCGTTTTTCTGGTATGTAAGACGGGCAGCTGTATCTAAAAAAATATAAAAGAATATACATTTGATCATCATTTATTCCTCCCTTAGCACACTTTTTGTTAAAGGTATTTTTCTCAGTAAACCACCTAACAAATGAAAGTGAATAAAAATGGAAGATTATCTTCAACATTTTAAGCACTGATATTACTGTACATGTGTTACCCACTGCTACTTTTTAGGAGAGAGACTGGAGGAAATAATTTGGTATTGGAGTAACCCAGTAGCATGTCAGCAATGTTTAATATTCTTTTATCTATTCCCTTAACTATGAAGTGAAGATTCTAGATTGACTCTTATCATGCACATAACGTGCCCAAATTTACACTTCTATAGAAACAGTTTATGGCATTCAACAGATTAACAATAACAGTTCCACACAATGGATGTCTTAAATTCATTTTATATTATCCATTTACTTTCTGGTACCTCTCCATTGTTCTTACTGAATAGGTAATTTTTCAAAGCACAACAAACTCTTTGATATTGATGCCTTGCATCTCAAACTAATCTCAGTACCAGAAAGTAAATAAATGTCACCTAGGCTAGGTATAAGCAAAAGACAAAAACAGACAATCTCTATTACAACAATAGATTTTTTTCAACTGTGATATTTCCCAAAGCTGAGGCCTTAGTTAATAACGTTATTATCAACTGACCAAAAATATCACACCCTTTCAATGGCAATTATAAACTTGAATTTTTGCAATGCACCAAGGAAAATAATGAAGTGGCCTAATGTACAACCCAGAAGACACCTGTAATGGCTTAGTCTTGTCTAAATGTGCTGTGATAGCTATAAGAATTTCAAAGAACACTAGGTGCGTTGCACCTCACACCTAAAGCTCCTCAGAGAGATGCAGAATTACAGCTTGGATTAATCTGAAACCCTTGAGGATCACATTGTGTCTAAGGTTAAGATCGTTCCAATCCCTCACTTCCCTCAAGACTACAAGCTGAGCCAGAATCATGTCTCATTCAGTCACACTCACAGAGCAGCCTGTGATTTTCCTCACCACTCAACTCTGATCTCTTGAAAGTGCCCTCCTGTTACCAAAGTCACCTTTTTAAGATATAAATCTGGTTATGTCATTGCTGTGCCGCACCCACTGTCACCTACTATGCAAAGGTCAGTCTCCTCGACATAAGCCTGTCAGCATTAGATTCCACTCTTCCTCCCATCCAATCTCTTCGCATTACCACTAAGACCTTCTACACTCCCCACTGATTTACTTATTCCTCTAGTAATTCCTTCTTTTTTGCATATTTATTAATCATTGTTTAAACAATTATTTATTAAGCAGTTGGTATCTACCAACTACTGAGCTAAATACTGGAAATACAGAAATGGGTTACAAATATCCTGAGAAATTCACGTATTAGAGAGGAAAGGTAAAAACAGATGATAATATAATGTGAAAGGAGCTCTACTAAATGTAGCAAAAGGTTACGGTGCTACTCCTATTTCAAGAAAGACTTCATGGACAGGAGCCCTTAAGCTGGAGTCCCTTCTATCTAGTTAACCTCTCTATGCATCCCCAGGCTCTGCAACAGTCCCTGGTGAATAGTAGGTGCTCTAGAATTATTATGAATTGATATCAAGCTAAGGAATAAGAGGGAGGTGTTTTCAGCAAAAGGGAAAGATTACACAAAAGTCCATTTGTATGAAGGAGAATGACATAGTAACAAGGCAGGAGTAAACTATGACTCTTATAGATACTACGATACCCCAGCCCCCTGGAAACCACTACCATGGGTGACTCTCCTGAAGGCTCCAGGGCCACACCTCTGTCCATATCCCACATTTCCTTCCAGAATGCCACAGAGTGCTAACTTCATATATCCAGATTCTTCATTTCCAGAGTTTGCTTACAATAAAATTTAAACTGCCCATCCTATATTCTCTCTCAGCCAGCTGGAGTTAAAAAAACACAGCAAAAACAACTTGCCTTAATAATAAGCTGCCCATTATTTTAACAAAGACTTTTTTCTTTGTAGTAAATGTAGTTTTTGCCTTCATGAAAATTATGATTTCTTTCCTCATCTCTCTTAAATACAATATATAACATAGGCCCCATATGATATTTATAAACATTTAAGTTAACCTTCTAAAATAGTTAATGAGAATCTATTTTGTATTGTGTAAGTAAACATGTCAATCTAGGATCAGTTCTCTCCAAGTATGTAAATCATTATTTTTTATTAAGTACCATTAACTTTGGTGAGAGCCCATATTTTGTTGATTTCTGGAGAAGAGTTTGCCAAGCTGAAATAAAATGGAGCACCATGGATGGGCTCATCAGCATCAACAGCTGAAATGTCAGTGTACCCCATCTTTGACTTGCAGATTATCAGATAATTTTGAAGTATTTCTGGTGCATTATCATTTATATCTTCAATGTTCACTGCAAGTGTTCCAGTACATGATCTATTATCTAGAAAGAAAGGAAAAAGATTCAGTGTAGTGTACAAAGTCTTTTGTAGTTTCTTAAGAAAAAATAATCAGCTATATTATACTTATGACATATGGAGTTCTTTTAAAATAAACTGAGACCTAGAGGAAATTGTAAATGAAAACAGACAGATAAATGAAACCTGCAGATGATCTAAAATGAAGATTGCAGTTGACCACAGCAGATACAACTGCCAGTAAAACTTTTACCTAAATTATTACCAAAGAATAAAGACAAACGTCTGAATTTCAAACTCTATAATTCCTTGAATTTCTTCTGGGGTAGATGTTAAAGAGCAGAAAAGTAACTACAGTAATGTTAACTAATCTTGGCACCCATTTGAATCACCTAGGGAGATTTTTTTAAATAGATGATTCCCGGACTTCTCAACCAGGAATTCTGGTTCAGTTAGTCTAGAGAAGTAGTGTCCATACCTTGATGTTTTTTTTAAAGTGCCCCCAAACTATAGTCAGGGTTGAGAAATTCTTGATTAATTTAAAGAACAGAACACACGAGCAGGATCATTTTGACCTAAACATCAGCTAAGCTATTTAAAGTTTCAATTCATCAACACTCCTGGCCGCCTGTGACACCACAGCTACCTCTCTTTCTCTTTCTCCTTTTCCTAATAAACCTGTTCTTTCAATATGTCAAAAGAAAATAAAGTCTCAGTTTAAGGTGGCATAAACAGATCTAGAAGAATCTGATGAGAGCATTTCATTTAGTCTTAGACTTAGGTTTCATGAATATCCTTTGACAGAGATTTTTAAGCATTTGAGGTCGTTCTGTGCTAGGGATATAAAGTTAAGAAAACAGCTTGTGGCCAAGAGGTTTCAACTTGTTAGATGACTAAGAAAAAAAGAAAGAGTATCTGTGGGGCCTCCCTGGTGGCACAACGGCTTAAGTGTCAGCACTATGAGGATATCCAAAGCCACTGCAGCAAGAGTTCGATCTCCGGCCAGGAAGCTTCCCACTTGGCTCAGCAGACCTCTCCTGCCTCCCCCGCTGCTCCCCTCAGCAGTGTATTTCAGTTGATCTGCCTGTTCTGCTCCCATTCTCTCTGGTGAAACCTCTCACCCTGCCCCACACTTCTGGCCTACACCCCAGCTCTTGTATGCATAAATAAATAAATCTTTTACAAAAAAAAAAAAAAAGAGTCTCTGTGATTTCATCCTTAAACGGGATATAAAGAAATAAAATAGTAACATAAAACTAAGCCAAAATAAACTCCAGAAATCTGACTGCAGAATCGAGGTTACCAGAGAGGGAGGTTGGGGTAGAGGGGACCAATGGACTATGGTGGAAAATATGAGTGCTTTAGAAGTGGGTGCAGTATGTGGCATACTTCTGAAGAGGTGTGATCCTGTACCTCTGAATCATACACAGTGTTGTAAACCAATGTTACTTCACTAAAAATAATACTATTTAATAAGGGGAAAAAATGAAATTCCAACAAATTCCATATATATACAAAGGTAGTAATTCTGCACAGGAATAATTGTACTTTCCTCTCCAATTCCTTTGCAAAGTAGCAGATTAAAACTTTTTCTTTACCTTTGTCTATCGCAAGGACCGTAATATTATATAAGTCACTTCTGGGAGATACAGCCTCCCGGTCCAGGATTTTGGAAGTTTTGATTGTCCCTGAAATTTCATCAACACTGATCCATCCTTTAGGATCATGCAATTTTTTGTATCTGTTAGTAAAAATAAAAAGTCTTTAATCACATGAAATGTGTTCAAATAAGCTACTGTCTCAGTTATTACAAATATATTTTTAGCATGTGATTTATTTTTCTTTGTACCTTAAACCATTGCTGTTTTTAGTTTCAGGGTCATATGCCTTATAGCCATTGATTCTTGAGCCCATTTCTGAGTTTTCTTTAATCCGGACATACTGGGTCGCAGGGCTGCATTCAGGCCCCTCATCCTGATCCTTCACATGAACTGTGACCTGGGCTCTGCCCATGGTTCCTGTTCTGAGCACAACATCTCTAGTAAATGGAGCTTCATTGGTTACTCCAATTTCCAACATCACTTTTTGATTTTCTTCATAATTCAGTGGCTGTAAAATAAAGCACGTGTATATCAGCCTGAGAGTAAAATACATTTGGTATTTCAAACAGCAAGTGAATTTTTGTCAGTATGAACAGTTCTGCATATATTGTGTTCCCATTTAATTGATATTGACTTTAAGCCTTTACTGAAGAAAGTGGTGAGTCATTGCTAAACTTTTAACCATTGGTTCAAAAGTATCTGCAAGCGGTTTTATAGAATGATGAAAAGCAGTGTCTGAAATAACCTCATAGTGCATTTCTAGTAAGAAAAGTGATCCTGAACCTGAAGAGAAAGCAAAAGGATAACAGTGTTCTTATGGCCTTGCTTAGAGCATAATCTGTAATGGAACAGATAAGAAGTCACATGACTCTGTAGGGAAAAGCAAGTATGTTTGATCCGTTGCTTGAATAATGAGGCCACAGACATTTTACAGCTCATATAAAATTAGATATTGATTTAAACAGAACTGAAAAGAAGCTATGACTTTATTTTCTCTCTATTAGGAAAGATATTCCAAATGCATATTTCAATTGTCCTATTACACATACAATTAAGTGATCTTATTTGGGCTTTTCTTTTTATCAAAATCCATTTAGATTCTTATTTCTTCTCAGGAATCTGCTTTGTCTTTTTGCTGGCTCCTTCATTAATGAGGTCAATAAAACTTTTCCCTGTGCTCACTATTTTTATGAAAATTATCTCTTGACAATTTAAAAATTATTCTTTGGTATCTTCAGCTGTTTATCAAATGAGAATCTCAAAGTGAAAATGCAGAGGAGTTAGAGGATTATATGCTTAATTAAACTACTATCATCATCATCCCATTTTACATAGCAGGAAGGTAGAGATAAAAGGAGATAAACAGATTTTCCCAGAGCTAAAAGATACTCTTGAAGTTGGAGTTTGAAGTCAAGTAGTTTGGCTTGATTTCCTTTAATTCCCCGATCATGATCTCTTTGCTGTTCTACACTACTTCATTGGTTCACCAGTCTCTAAAATTTTTTAAATCAATCCTTTGATAATTAGAGATTTTTAGACAGAAAACCAACTAAAACCCTCACTCTCCTGTTTTACACTGTACTGAAAAGTTGAAGCACTTTTTCTTTGATTTTCTTTCTATTTGTCAAAACAAGTTCTGGCTGAATACAGAACAAAATCAAAACTGAATTCTCAAGTTTTTGTTTAAAAGCTTTCCCCACATGTAGATCAGCAGACTGAGATGTTAATTATTATTATTTGATAAGCGGTCAAGAAAATTTCCAAATCTTAGAATCTACAAAATGCATGAAAACTTTATTTCTTACACATATCTCAGAAACTGGAGAGTTAAGAGGGGTAAGGGATTAATTTCTGTTTATTTGTTGCTAATGAACACGAGTTCACAGATCCCGTGTTGGCGTGGGCATGCAGAGTCAGGGGCGAAAGCTGGCAACCAGGAATGGGTGGGGATTTGGGAAACAGCTGCCGCCCTGTAGCAGGTCCAGTAATCCAGAGCCACTTACTACACTACAGCCATCCAGTTGCTCCAGCTGACTTTTGAGACTTTCACTGAATATTGCCTTAGTGCAGAGATATTTGGAAATTTTTTTCCTCATATCTTTATAATTAACTTCTTGGAGAAAAAAAGTCTTTCCTTGGAATATTGCATATGAAGGAAAGCTGAATTGCAGATATATACATACTGATTTTTTTTTTTAATTTAAGACTATATTCTTTAGAGAAAGTTTACTAGAGATTATTTTTTATTTTTTATTGGTCAAAAAAATCCTCACTGTAAGACTCTAATTCCTACTGTCCACTGCTACTTAAATTTTGCCTCCCTAAGTGAAATAAAGCTATTTAGATTAAAAATAACAATGATGATAAGGTTTCTCAAGTGGATAAGTATGGTCTTGAATGTGAGAACCATAGGGAAGCCTTCTGACGAAGCCACAGATGGGGCACTCTAACAGATCTGAACTTGGGTCTTTGACTTGAATTTTTAATTCTATTATGAGAGGAATAGGAATTGGGAATATTTATTCCTAGAAAGGGTAATTCTCAAATGTACAAAAAAAATTGTATCATGCTTGTTTTGTATAATATTAGACTTGAACCAGACCAAAAACATAATAATAAGAAGAATTTAGGCACAGTAGCAGTAAAGACTTCTGAGAATCAGCGCTCCAAATAATGAAAAAAGCTGCCGGTGAAATGTGGAAGTGCCTCTAATTGAGAAGGTTAGAGCAATAAGCTAGGTGACTAATAACTGGCAATAAAATTATATAATAAAAGCAGGAATTAGCTGGGTACAGTTAGACTAAATAGATTACGTTCTCTTCCAACTTCCAATAGTTGATTAAACTATTAGTTGATTAAAACCTGTTAACTTGCCAAGTTGTCACTTATTCATTATAACTGTACCTTTACAACACACAGAACACCTTCATTAGTTTTTTTGTCTGTATTGATTTTGAAATGTCCATTTTCATTGCCTTTTAAAATGGTAAAATTGGCTCTCCAGTTGGCCGTGTTAATTAAATCCTTATCTTCTATAGGTATTCGTAAGATTTCCACATTGTATGCATTTTCTTCTACTACCACTTCATACTGAAACAGAAAGAACTCATTAAAAATTTAGTTTATAAAGAGAACTTTTACAAAGAAAGTCAAAAAGTTTCTTGCACTACAAAAATACCTGTTCTTAGAGATTTTGTACTTGGATTAAAAAACATGAATGATGAATAGTATTCTTTGCTAAAGGTTATCTTTAAATGAAAGAAAAACTTCATTATAAGTGAAAACTAATGTTACTGACCTTTAACAAGTAGAAGATAATATGAAAATTACTCTGAATAAAAAGAGGCTTACATGTCAACTAATTTTATTCATAAAATAGACATATATGTTTCAAAGTATGGCTACATATTTTATTCATTCCAATTAAATAACAAATGATGATTGACCAAGTATCGAGAGATTGTAATACTACATACTCACAGCAGTTTGTCTGAAAGTGGGTGGGTTGTCATTTGAGTCTGTTACTGTTATGAGGCAAGTCGATGTACTCATTAGTCCAAAAAATTGACCATCCATATCTTGCACTTTCATTATCAGTAAGTATTTGTCTACAGCCTGAAAACAAAGCAAATGTTTAGTTTTAAAATTTTTTGTTTAGATTTACAAATGAACACTCAGTGGTACATTATTCTGTTTCTGCATAGCCATGCATTTATTTGATTTTATATTTGCATTTGATAGATAGGAATAGTGCTGAAAAGGCAGGCGGAAGCTAAATTACAAAGAGCTGCAGTAAGAATTTAGATGTATGCCTTCAGTAGCAGTGATAGAAAAAAGTTTTGTGGGAGGCACAGGGGCACAAATTGAGAACATCTGAGTTTTAGAAAGACTAGTCATTTTTTGTACTAAGAGAGAAGAAACTTAAAGCAATCTTTGTCCCCAAAGTGCGCAATTGGCATCTTGAAGGAAGTTTTATCTGATTCTGAATTATTTCAGTTAACATCATTATCAATTTCTATTTTAGTTGTTCTTTGGGGGTTGATAGAAAGTGGCTTCATTAGAAATAATATTCATAAAGAACGAGCCAAAGAAATCAATTTAAGAGTCTGAAATAGTCCAAGATGGTGCTTCAAATCTGAGGCTGGAGCAATGAGGACAAAGAGAAAGGGTGACAGAAAAGTCACTTGAGAGTCAGAATAGAATTGAATTTGATAATGTTTAAAAAAAGAAAGGGAGTTAAGAATGATGCTCAGGCATCTTCAGTGAATGGATAAGTAAATAAATGAATCACCAACAAATACAGAAGGAAAGAGAGTTCTCTGAAGAAGTCAACATTTCCTCAAGATCGTAAAGGAAGGGTGAAAAGAATGAGTTTTATTTGACATATATTAAATTGTATGAATCTATGGGAAATCTAAGGAGAAAGAACCAAAGGGCATGTGGATATATGGTCTCATATTTAAAAGACAGATCTTAGTCAGGAAAACCAATCTGGGAGTGATCAGTATGTAGATGGTAGTTGAAATTATGATAGGAATCCAATCATCTAGGAGAGTTTCAAGGAAGAGTGCAGGATATAAGGACAACACAGGCATGGGAAATAAGAAGACAAAGCAGAGAACATGAAAGAAAGAAAAAAGGATCAGAGACACAAGAGAAATACTAGAAATGCAAGGGGGAGTTCTAATACATGCCAACAATAAATAGAAGACTATTTATTGTTTATCAGTTTTGAGTTAGCAAATAGAAGGTTACTGTTGACTTATGCAAATAGTCCTGTTGATGATGTGATGACTTATGCAAATAGAGTTGATGAGGTGATGACCATCAGTTTATGACAATCATCTGTGTTGCATTTCTACCCTATCTTGCTATTCTAGAGCCATTCCCTATGTTCTTTCATTTTTTCCCTTTTCTATTTCCCTCTACCTCTTCCTCAGTCTTTATTTTACTTATCTCCCTTCCATATTGGAAATCATTCTCACCCTGAAATGGTCCTCCACAGACTGTCCTAGGACCATCTGATACTCATTTTTCTTTTGCTAAATTGACTCTTTATCTCATTTGTTCATTTCTTCGCTTCCAATTTGTTCGCATCACATACTATGTGGTTGTTCCCCACAAAATCCCATTCAATTTTTTTTGAACAAGCAAACAGACCTGGTTTTAATCCCAATCTATATCTTATAAGATGTGTACCTCAAATTATTTAATTTTTCTATATCTCATTTTTCAATCTGTAAGAAGTAAGGAAAAATCATTTTATTGCTGGATTCCCACATACATCTCTGCTATTCAACAGACAGAAGAACGCATTCATTCTGTCCTCCCCAAATTTCCCATCATTACCATTATGTGCTTTATCACATAAGATGTTGTAACCCTATAAAAATTATAATTAAAGCCTTTGTTCTATTTTTTATTCCTTTTCATGGGATTTCACCTTCACTCTCTTTGCTTTCGGCATCAAAACCCATTGATCTCTTCTTTATATTATCTCTCCCAGTCACACTGTTCCTTCTAATTATTTCAGTTGTAATGGGAAACAGAGATATTCTAATAAAGTTATTTTGTACATATAAAATTGATTAATCTGTCTCATTCAATGCATGACTGAGTTGACTATAGGCTGACAAAATGGACAAAGTAACAACAACAAAAATTACAATATTCAGCACAATAATTTGATATAAGTAAACCAGTCTTTCTGACTCATGTTTGCCCTCTATTGATTGGATATAACAATTATCTAGACAAACAAGGAAATTATGAAGATAACATTATGCACAAAGAATTGAAACAGAGTATTATATACATGAAATATGCTATTATTATCATTCAAATGGTATTATAGATTTATTTAATAATCCATCATCAACTTTATCTCAACTCATTCTTTCCTCATTAAAAAAAAAAAAACACATTGAGAATACTGGAGAGAGATCAGGGTTTGATCCATACTCACGGAACAAAAAAACTGTCTACTCGAGAAGTAAAGCTTTTACTGAGCTGGAGCCAACTAGATGCACACAAAAATAAAACAATATTCAGTAACTACACCTTTCATTAGAAATACCTTTTGTCCCCATCCCTTCTAAACACTAATGGATTGGTATTTTTATACCTTATAACTTCTCTTACATAAGGAAACAAAAGTAATATTAAAAACAGGTGACATGGCCAGGAATTCTTATTGCCTTATGACTAAATAAAATAAAATCAGAAACTCCTAATGCACAGGATAGTAAATTCCAGTAAATGGGTAGGGGTCTCCACCCTCAGTAAATTAAGAGTCTGCAGAGTGGGAAAGCTACCTCTCTATCCATATTGTGAGAGACAGTGGTGATTACGCCTGTGCTGGGATGCACAGAAAAGAGTCCAGGTGATCGCGGTGTTTGCTCCAAAATGCTATACTTCAGTCGTGTATGCATGGTGTCTGGTTCATCTCTGTCTGTGGCACAAACCACGCCCACTGTAGTACCTACACATTTAAAAAAAAAATCACTTCCAGAATTAGAAAATACATTTAGAAGTATCACATTTTTGAAATTTTAACAATGATGGATACCTAATTTAAAATATATTTCTTACAAGACGAATCCCATCTTTAGATAGTACTGATGAAGATGATTTCAGATTTATACTATAAAACACTTTGAAGCTAGGAATCAAGGTATACTTTAACTTGACTGGAAATAAATTACTAAAAATGTACTTAAGTGCCACTCAAGAATAATTTCAACATTAATTTCCATATATTTCAAAACAAACCTTACTGGAGAGATAAAATCATGTCTATAAGCATCAGATTCTTTAAACTTTTGATTAATAGATAAATGAAGACCAATTTGGGCTATAATTATATGGATGGTGAAGTTGAACTTCCATAGTTCAATCTTCCCTTCTATGGTATTTTCTCACCAACTTAGGATTCATATCCTACAGTGTCAGCCCCATTAATTCTCAGGAAAGGTATTCATACTATTTACCACTTGGGGAGAATTTAAGACAACTGTTTCTTCATTTAGTGCTACTACCATGTGTTACATATATGGAATGTAAGAATACTGCCCTGATAAAATACAAAGTATTTCCTGTATCGGAATACACAGGTGGTATTTTTATAGTGTAAGGATAGTATTCTATTTCCCATGAAAATGTGGCCCATACCTCCACTTTTCCTATGGCCCTGTGTTTAAGGCTGACCTGAGAAAGAATATATAGGCAAATAGTTGGGTATGCTTTGTCCACCCCCATTTGTGAGTTTAAACAAATCCAATGCACACCATTTCATTCAGGACATCAAAGCCTTAAACTAACCTGAACCTACTGATGTGAGATGCTTAAAGTATGCTGGGTTGATCTGGGCATCAAAGTGTTTGTCTTGTTCTTCTGTCACTGTCAAAGATAATGGAACCCGCAAAAAAGAGTTTGAAACCACCCATCCCTCTTTGAAAAAAAATAAAGAGAGAGAGAGAGAACTGTAACAGAGTCATAGACTTGTGAAACTAGAAACATTATAGGTCTCTAATGTAATTAAGTCATTTTACAGGTCAGAGAACTCAAAGGGACTTCCATGAGTTCCCATAGTAAATTAATAACTGACCCTGAATCAAAACCTAAGTTTCCTAAACTCTAAAACACTGAATTTTATGTTTTTAATTGTGAGTAATAGAGGTTAACATCTATGACATCAAATTATGAGTAGGAACTTTGATAGGCAAGTGAGCAAAGTAGCCCTTGATGATGAAATCTATGTTCTTTCAACTTTATTGTGAGTGGTTATTTTCCATATTGCAAGTCTCACAGACATAGTGAATACCACATGAAGGGCCCACTAAACTAAAGCACACTTCCACACTTGAGATTGAGTACTTAGGTTGGAAAATATGTGACAGTACATTTCTCTAAAGTTATGTCAATATTTATTCTAATCAGAAGTAGAAAAGTAGTAGTTTTAAGAGAAGAGTTAAAAATGTATTTTCAATTGTCATTAAACACCTTCATAAATAAAGCCTAATAAAAACACCTATACTTTAGTTTTATTGTATATTCTAATTCTATCCTGAGTAGTGACCACTCTACAAACTCTTGAAATACCATGTAAGTTGTGCAATTATTGGATTTGATGGAATTAAATGTAACCTGGTAAATAGATACTGGTTGAATATCAGTTCAGAATGATCTGACCTTGAATATAAAAAGTTCAATGTCTCCAAAAATGTACACAAATATTCCTGACATAATACATTTTACCCTTAAACATTGTCTTACCGAGTCTGCTACTTTCTGGAACTTCAAAATTATAAACTGTTTCTGTGAAAATAGGGCGATTGTCATTTTCATCCTCCACCCTTATGGGCAGTGGAAGAGGTAAGTCTGCTGAATAACCATCTGCGGTTAGTGCATAGGCAATCAACTGCAAAACAAGAAAAATAGGTTCAAAGGTCCATTAATCAAAGGTTCTAACTAGAAAGAATATTATGCTTTATCTAGTATCCTCTTTGCAAATTTTTTTCTATTAATAAACTACTTCAAAAATTTCATTCCAGAGTAATTTTAATCATCGATGATCAAGTGGAGAACACATTTTAAGTACTCTGAAGAGTAACCAATATTGGGTAGAAATGGCTACATGTCAAATAAAACCTAAGTCATTTTATAATGAAGGCTGAGACCACTCTGTCCATTTGAGGAATTAAATGTAAATACAGAGACTTGGGTTATAGTACTAATTCTCTAATGTTACATTGGGGGAAAACATTAAATTCACTACAGTGGGGAAAAACCCTACTATATCATCTAAATAATGTTTCCCAATCTTGTCACTGCCAATCCCATTATTCTTTTTATTGTTTTACTACACAGATCACATATTTGTAAGTTTTTTCAAGCAAAACACATTTACCAATTTTCACATTGCTAACTAACCAAAAGCAATGTAATGTCAAGTTGAATGTATTTCTATTCAACAAGTGAGTACAATAATGAGTTGAAAATGTTCTAGTTAAAAGCAGTGTCACATAGTGAATGTCAGTCACATCTGCTTAGATGGTATCTCTTCCCTTTTTAGGAAAAAAAACTCCTTTTTCCTATAGGGTTCCATATGAACCACAGGAATGATAACTTGACCCTACAGCATTTACCATATTACACTAAAAATTGTCTGATTTATTCCTCATTGACTATAAACTCATTCATATCAGAATGCTGGCATCTTAACCCACTTTGGACACCCACTTTGGTTCCTTATCTAGTTCTCAGAAATTATCAGAGTATCATACATGTTGAAAGAAGTTAAAAAAAAAAAAGTATAGCAGAAGAGGTCAGAGGACCCCTCTGACAGAGAAAGCAGGCCATGGCCAAGAGATAGAGGAAGGTTCCATGATCAGAGAAAGAAAAAGAACATTTCATAAGTAAAACCAACTTTCCAGAGATTTACCGGAATATACATTCAAATACAATTAAATCTCTTGGTTTCATTTCAGACTTACCTAACAGAAATTGAGATTAAAGAGCTGACCCAATATTTCAAAATACTACTTCCTTTGTTTCCAGAATACCTTCTAAGAAGAGAATGTAAGAAGACAGGAAAGAGCAGATGAAGTATCAAAAGAAACAGTTTAATAACTTGAAGTCATTATATCAATAAAACTCCTACATCAAAAACATCATATTCTTCACGATCCACAGGTCGAGTACAATACAGATTTCCAGTGTCTCTTTCTATGAAAAACAAATTTAAAGGTTCTTGGTCAACTCCACGCCCACTTAATGAGTAGAAGATGGTATAGTTCTGTGCTGCATCAGATTGAACCTAAAAGGAAAGTATGGTAAATATTTTTTAACTAAAATGTCATTCTTATAAATACAGATTATGTGTTTATAGTTTTATATTCTAAATAGATTACTCTTACATGATAATAATCACATTTGGCGCTTCATCAGTAAACAGTAATGAATATTTGGCAAAATATTATTTTTAATGTTCAAATTTAATGAAAACAATGTTCAATACAAATGGAAGCCAAAGAAAATCTAATTATAACAATAAGGCATAATTTTCCATCTGGTGATTTGTAGAGATAGAAAAGAACAATACCCACTGTTGGCAGAGGTGAGGCAAAGAGGTACTGGCATGCATTTGTGAAGGGAATGACAGATTGGTATGTTTCTTCAGTGGGAAGCTGAATGAGCTGAGAATAAACTGGCATAGCTCTCCTCGTAGAAGGAGCAGGACGTGTAAGGGGACCAAGCGAGGGGTGAACTTGGAGTGTTCAAGTGGCAACAAGGCCACGGAGTCAGAGCACAGAGAGCTTCGGGAAGAAAGAAGAAACCAGGGCTTAGGACTGTATGAAACAAAAAGCAAATAGGAAAGACATGGGAGGGTTAGTTAAAAATGTTAAAAAGTAGCTCTCAGTTCACACCATTGGTATTTGACATCAACTGTAGTACTAGAAACTTGAGAGACAGGCAAGGACAACAGCTTCACGTCAGTAGTTGTTTTCATTGTATATATGCCAGTTACATCTTTGAGAAAAGTAAACTTGACCCTACTTACAAACTTACTGTTTTTAGGAAAAATTAAACTTCCTAGCAGAACACACATGACTCACAATGGTCTAGTCTTCAGAAGAAGACTAGGCTGCCGGGGGCTCTTACAAGAGTCATGCTGGCTTTCACCTTTGCGCCCCCTTTCTTCCATGTTTATCTCCGCAACACTTCTCCATCCTTCAGGACATAGCCCATATGCTTCCTCCTCTAAGTCTTTTGTTGTTGTTTCCCCACATGTCACCTTTGGACTAACTGCTCATCCCATGAATCCTCAAGTCAGCCCACCCCACCTTTATCCTAATGTTCAGCATTCAGGATTGCAAATATTTGCTACTTGTCTCCTCACTAGACTCAAAAACTTCACGAAAGCAAGAGCTATGACTAAACTGATTTCTATCTTTAGTACTCAGAGCAATGCCTTTCACTTAATACAGTAGGTGCTAAAAAAAAAAAAACTAGATGCTAATAGAATGAATAAATTAATAAAGAATATTTAATGGTTTCAAGTCTTCCTCATATTACTAGACTTTCAGCGATTTTCTTGTTTTACTCACTTTGATTACAAGCATAAATGTCTTCAATCAAGTCCACTTATTTATAAAAGTTCAAAGAGTTATTAAACCTGAACATAACAGACTCCTGAAATTCAGGTATGCCTAATGAGAAGGGATGTAAAACTTACTTGTTGAAGAAATAAAGGGAAAGGACCCAAAGAATTCTCTTGCATTGAACAGGGAATGGGTGCCCATCTCCTCTTGGCACGCCTGAGAACAGTTTCTTTAGTATGTCTTTTCTTCAGAACCTGATTTCAAAGAGAGAAAAAATAAATACACAAAAGTATCGAAGCCTACTTTGCAATAAATTGGTGGGCAGTCCATAATCCTAATACCTTCCTGGAAGTTCAGTTTTGGGAATTTCTATGCTGAAGCTAAAGACCAAATAATTAGATCCTTTTGCATCAGAAAATAAGAAAGAACACAACTATATTTAAAAATTTTCATCAAGCAGAAAATTTTGTTTTGTATACTTTTCTAACACTGGCCATATGTTCAGGTTAAAAAAATATTGTATTTTTAGTTCTTGTTCTGTTCCAAATAGAGATAGAAAATACATCTGCTCTAGAACAATTTCTAGAGAGTACTTATTTATTTCTTCTCAAACCTTATACTCTTAAAGTGAAAGTATAAGAAAATGCATGCTCTTCAATGCCTTAACACTTTATGTGAACTATCCAATATGGTAGCCACTAGCTACATGTAACTATTTAAATTTAATTGAATTGGAATCAAATAAAATATAAAATTTTGCACTAGCCATATGTCAAGAGCTCAGGAGTCATTAATATCGAGCTACCATATCAAACAATGCAAATTATAGAGCAATTTCATCATTGCAAAACATTCTATTAGTTTTGCAGTTATAGCCTTTTTATTTCATGGTTTTCCAAGGGAGACCATTTCCTGATAAGTAAGTAATAAGTGACTTTATTAAAGTGCAAAACAGGCATTTAAATTAACTTATCACAATACACTTAGCATGGATTAGTGTAATCCAGTTTAAGCTTTTAATCATCTTTGTGACTACTTTCATAGTAGCATTATTTAGGGTGTGTTATCTAGAACTGCAGCGAATAATCTCCAGAGCGAAGGTCAATATCCTGCCGTCCATACTCTTATGACCACTTAGGAATTTCAATCCTATTTTAATGTCAGAATCGCTGTGGTCTTTGACATCAACCTCTTACTTACTGGGAACCCCTGCTTTTATCGTGAACACATACATTAATTGACGATGGCTCAGAAGGGATTGATTTATGCTCGCAAGCAATTGCAAATTATTTACACTAATAAAAACTTCCCAATGCTAATAGTGGGGTAATCAAATTTACACTGAAACATAAAAGCAATTAGACTTTAGAGGTGGAAACATCCTTCACAGAGAATGTGTCATTTAGATTGAACCTATTAAGAAAAGAGGGGAGGTTGCAAGAGGAGAGAAGGCTATAGTCATCCTTCAGTTGTCTTTGCAATTTTTAATGAAGGTATTTAAATGAAAATAAAAGAAGTGCCTGAAAATACCAATGTATTTTAAATACCTTCTTCTGATGTTCCAGGAGTACTGTTATCTCTTTCTGTGTTTGTTTCTTTGTGTCAGAAAGCCATATGGTGAAGGACCTCTTCTCGTCAGACAACATGACGGTATTGGCTGTGTAAACTGACCCGTTTTCTAGAACTCTGAAATCGCGGTCACTGGACTGGAGGAGGTCTGCAGAACTCAGGCATTCTTTCAAATTAACTGCAAATAAAAATGTCCAAGTTGTAAAGCAGAAACACAGGCAAAAAGAAAACAGGTGTGCAAATCATTTATACAATCTTCAGAAGAGTGGAATGAATTTAACCAATCATTTTGCATTTACCACGTATCCTAGCCAGTCTCTTTACATGTATTTTTAAAAAATGTTAATTTCCTTTCAGTTAAAAAATAAAATTTTTGGTTCCAAGCTTGTATTAAATACGATATTTTAGAACTTTATATGCCTCTAAAAGGTTTATGGAAATGATCTTGCTATAAAAAAATGTGCATGTTTCAATCATGGTAAAGCTGAGTTATATACCCCTCACAAACCTGAATAAACAGAAAAGTTTTCCTTAACAATATAGTCTGGGTCTTACCAAATATACCTGTCTTCAGCCAGAAGAGACATGAGTCCAAAGAATGGGAAAGTATATGAGTTAGGCTTATGGTCAAGTAAGAAAAATCTAAATTCTTCACACTGGCACTTTTTCCTTACAGCCCCCAAACCCCTGGGGACCTCAACTCTTCATGTGTCCTAATTTCCCAGGGCTCTCCATTGAAACTCTGCATGAGGTCTTCTCTCCCTGGGAATTTTGCTCCCTAGTAAATCATACTAAAATGTAAGTATCCATGTTTTTAAATAGACACTTACATCAAAAGCATCAAATCCATTCTATTCTTCAACTATCTGTCTTAACAAAAACCAAACTGGTAAGTTGATACTTAAGAAATAATCTCCCATAAAATTCAAATATTACCTACGTTTAATCTTTCCACATGAATCCATATCTGTCACATGTGGAAACATTTAGTCAAGGAGGAGTGGACATATGGAGTGATGATAAACATTTAATAAGTTAAACATAAAGAATCTATTTAGCAGGTAACATATGGTCTAGTACCATAGAAAAAATAACCCTAACCTCTCTTTATAGCATTTCCTTTCTTCCTTTCCCTAGGGAAAAAAGTAACATTTGTTCAATAAAATTAATTGAGGCATTTTAACCAGAGGGCATTGTGTCAAAAAAGTTGGTATCTCTGGGACAAGTTACATATCTTAAAAAAAAAAAAAAAAGTCCTATGCCTTCTCCTGTACCACACAGAAAGTCCACTTAGGCAGAGCTTCCCAGATGCCGGGAAAGTTTAAGGTTCCCCAACTTCTCAGTGTACAAGTAGCTGATTAAGTTCAGTTTTGAATGAGTGGCTCATCAGGTTATGTTCCCTAATGCAGTTAATTGACAAAAACAATGCTCTGATTCTCTGAGCAGCTTATCTGTAGTCTCCAAAGCTTAGAATCCTAGAGCAGTGGAAGGGCTATGTTCTACATATAATTCTTTCTGAAATGTTTAGTGTTAAAAAGTGAATGTCCACAAATTATGAATCAGAGCATCTGCACTGGAATCAGCTCTAGAATTCATTTACAAAGAACAGGCATGTCTATTTTAAATTATTTTATATTGCATCTAATTATAAATAGATTCAGACTAATTCCAAAAGGTAAATATTGGATAACATTTTTACAGTGTAGACAAATTAAATGTCTATTTTAGAAACACTGTTTTGAAATTTCTCACCTCTGCCGATCATTCTGTCTGCCTCTAGTTTAGAAGGTAAATTAAATATCACCTTTTTGCAGGCATCACAAGAAAAACTGAAGACCTACAATTAAAGAAAGTTCACATTAATGGAATGTAGATGAAAGAACAAAAATTCAGTTATGCAAAATGAGTAAATCCTAGACACCTACTATAAAACATAGTGCCTACAGTTAATGACACTGTATTTTATACTTAAAATTTTACTGAAAGGGTTGGTAGCAATTATTCCTATCATGAGAAAATAGGAATAAAGAGGGTGGGAGAAAAGTTTTTGGAGGTGATGGATTTATGGCATAGATTAGATTGTGGTGATGATTTCACAAATACATACTTATCTCCAAACTCACCAAGGTGTATACACAAAATACACACAGTGCTATATATGTCAATCTTAGCTCAACAAGATTTGGCTTTTTTTTTTTCCTTTTTGAAGAACAGCCATATGATCATCTTAATGGATATAGAACAAGCAATTGACAATATCCAAGACGTACTTACAATTTAAAAAAATCCTCAATAGAGTAGAAATAGAAAGAAATGTGCTCAGCACGATAATAGGCATCTAAGAAAAACCTACAAATAGAAGGATAGTTAATGGAGGGCTGCTCTCCTCTTACATGAGGAAGAAGACAGTGATGCCCACTCTCACCACTTCTGTTCAGCTCTGCACTGAGTTTCTAACGAGGGCAATTAAACAAAAAAAAATAAATAAATAAAATAAAGTCTTTCAGGCAGGAAGGAAGAAAAAAGTATCTTTTCTGATGACAAAATCTTATACATAGAAAATCCAAAGGAATCCACTAAAAAACTATCAAAAACAATCAGTGAGTTCAGCAAGATTTAAGAATACAAGATCAATGCAAAAATCAAATGCATTCCAGTATACTAGCAGTAAGAAATATAAAACCAAATTTAAACCAACAATTCCACTCATAATAGATAGCCCATCTTCAAGGATTAAAAGACATATTCCTGAAATCTATCTACAGATTTAATGAAATCCCTACCATAATCACAAACAGCTTTTTAGCAATCATTACCTTTGACAATCAATCACTGCAGAAATTAAAAGGACTCAAAGGCTCAATTAAACTTTAAAAAAGGAAAACAGAGCTAGAGACTTATACCTCCCAGTTTCAAAGTTTACCAGAGATACAATAAAGACTGAGTGGACTATAGTAAAGGATAAGTAAGTAGGATGAATGGAATAAACCTGAAATCTCAGAAATAAACCCTTACATTTATGGTTAGCTGATTTTTGACAGAAGACTTCCAGATGGTTTAGTAATAATTTAATAATTCAATATCTCCCTGATATCTATTTTTAATTATCAAAAGAAAGCCATATTCAATATATTTTCATCACAATTCTTTTCAAAATGTTAACTATGAAATATTCAGATATCAGTTTATCAAAGAGAACATAAATGCTTATGTATCTATTCAAATATTCAAAATTTTAAAATTTGTAATGTTTGCTCCATTTTTTTACTAAAATTTACAGTTGTAGCTAGAATCTTATGCCCAATTCCTTTTCAATTTCTCTTACCAGAGAATAATTTCTTCTAATTTAATGTTCATATTTTTATATTTTTATTACACCCACATATGCCCAAAAAATACAAGTTGATAGTAATAAAATGACTAATTCCATGACAACTTCTTTCAGGCATTTAATTTAGGAAGTTTGTTTACTTTCATTAGTTTTTAATAGTCCTAGTACTTCGGCAAGATAGTATGGGATCTTCCATGTAGCTAATCCTATAGTTAGCAAAACGGCAATTAGATGTCTTTCCTTTAAATCCTTCAGTCCTTAACCTCTTCCATTATTACTGTGATGTATTGTATCTTGTTCATGTGCTTGTCAGGACCTTCAGCATAATGCTGACTAGAAGCAGCTATAGCTACCAACATGAATTTGTTTCTAATTTTAAAGAGGATCCTTTTACTTTTTCATCATCAATTCTGTTTCTTTCTACATTCATTCATATATACATTCATTTTTGCTAGACACACTTATGTGTTGAGAAAGTTCATTTACATATATTAAGTTTGCTAAGTATTTTTTTTGTTTGTTTATTGTTTTTGTTGTTGCTGCTGTGTTTTAAACACTAGAGGAAATGCTTCCTCCACAGACTTGCACACTTACTGGCAACCACATAGGAGCCAACTTGGTGTCCCTAAGTGGAGACACTGCCCACGTGGTTGGCATTAAGCCAATTTATTCTCTTCACTTTCACAAATCAGTAGACAGCTGCTCCATAGCAGTGGGTGGCTAATGATGTAATCAGACTGACCACGTGTCCTTGGGTTTAGGGGGTTCCCCCTTTTAACCTTTAGCCTGAATATCGTGATTCCCCAGCTCTACCTCTGGGAAGAACAGGGGAATAGTATGCTAAGAATTTTTTTATAACAGTAAATAAAATTTCTTATTTATTTTGAAGTGAACATATCTATTCATATGTATACATCTATTCCTAGTTTCATTAACTTTTTTATTGTAGTAAAATCTTCAGAATATAATTCTAAATATATAGCTATAATGTAACTAGTAAAATCCAATAATAGATTTTTCTAATGTGAAATCATCTCTCCATTCTGGGAAAAATCTGCAAGGACATAATTATTATTGGTTTGATTTGCTGTTATTTACCTTGGTATTTCAAATATATACCTATAACTGAAATTATGATATTACTTTTCAACTTCATAACAATCCTCATAAAATGAATTAAGAAAAGTTCCACATTTCTTCTGTTCTTGTAGAAATGTGTCTTCTTATCAGTTTTTAAAGACTGTAAGTCAGTTTAGTCAATGTTGGTAATTTGTAAAAGTTTCTAGGAAATTGCCCATTTTGTCTGTACTGTCAAATGAATTAGAATAAATATTACTTTTTTGTCTTTTTTGTTAAAACATCTGTACACTCCATAGCCGTACCAACTTTTATTCCTAATATTCTTCTATGTGTGCCTTTTCTATTTCTCATTTCCTCAGTCACAGCTGAGTTTTTCTAGAGCTTTAAAGAAAAGCTTTTGGTTTTGTTGATCATCTCTATTGCTTATTTCTTTTATTTTAAGTGTCCTTTGCAAAATATATGATACAGAGAAAATCTGTGTTTTAAGAAACATTAAATACTTTTCTTCAAAGTTAAGACATAGACCATTACTATTCTTTTCAAAGTCCTTATATCCCTGTCCTTGACTGCATTTCCTCCCTCCATCTCCAAAATTCAGCTAATAATAATAATGAATGATTTCTGTGTTAATTATAGTTTTTCCTTACTCTGCTTAATTTTATCCTGTGTGTATGTAATCCTAAAAAAAGATACAGGTTTATTTTGCCAAATTTGAACTTTTAAATATGTGCAATCATTTGTATGCATTGTTATTTCTTTGCTAAAATTGTTTTTGTGAAATTTATCTATGCTGAGTATGTAACAAAAGTGCATTAATTATTATTACTGTACAGGATATCAAATTAATTCAATTACACAATTTTAAAGGAATGATATTCATAAATAGATTTCAGTTATACTTCTTAAAATTATAATTTGACACTATGTGTGAATTGGACTTTTTTAATAAAATAAATGAAAAATGTAAAGGCACCATTAGATTAGCAATGATAAATTAGGCACTTTTAAAGTTACTTTTAAAAAAACTTTTTTATAAAAGAATGATATATACCCAAAAGTAATACATACAAAAATATTATTTTAAGATTGATACTCAACTATAGCTAGTTGAGTAATAAAACCCTCCAGGATAATTTTAACCATCTGATTTATAAAACATTAGAGTTGCAAGAAGGTTTAAGTAAAAACATAACAATGTAAGTTTTTTTTGAAGATAGTAAATTATCTACTGTAGTCTTGGAAAAATAAATTGCTTTGTTCCATTTTATAACACTATCCAAATTTTATCAATCGTATGGTAGGAAACTTGTCATTCAAATCATTAATGCTGATATAAAAATATATTGCTAAAAGGAGAGTGAAAATCAAAGGAGTTATCTCAAATTGTTTCACTTTTGTGCTGTTATTTATTCTTACTATAAATACACAAGGTAGACTTTCTAAAATAATATCCTTTTGGACAGAGGTAAAGGTAACTAAAGGCCAGAAACTCAGAATGTTTTTTTAAAAAGGCAAAAATGAATGGGCATAATAGTTACAGAATTTTTAAATTATCATTTCTCCTATGGGTACTTCCTTCTGCAAAATGGAAATATTAGCCTATGCATTCTTATCACTTGATGGTAAATTGTGTAATTTAACTCTTGTATTCTTAGTACTTTGATGAGTCTACTAAAATTTCTTCTAACAAAATTCTGTAACCTGGAATGTATGCTTGTATGTATTCAAATGGAGCACAAAAAGTTAAATGCAAATGGAAAGCATGATTAACCACAGGTCACCACAAATACCGTATATAGAATGCCAGCTGTGAAGAGGATTACAACAGGACCAACAATGTGCTTGTATGGGCTTATATGTATTTAGTGATTCAGAAGGTGCTATGGATCTAGCTGTGTTGCAATATGAACATCAACAATCTCCTTTTTAAAAAGGCATCTGCTAATACACAGAACTAAATACATACTAAAACGCTGACTTATTTGGAATTGTGATTTTAAAATAAGCTAGTTCAGAACTGTATTTTCAACATATTTGGGCATCAAAATCATACTAAAAAGAGTCATATGAGTCAAAAGAAAACATGGGATGAACAACAGAGTTCTGAATTTTCCTATCTGTCCAGAAATTGAAAGTGTGCATATGTAAACTGCTAGTTGCAGATTAAAAAAAAATATTCCATATACACTTTCCAGTTTTCAAATTTCTGTATATACCATTTAATCTAAACTTTAAGCTTATTTTTCAAAAATAGCCTAAGTGAGCTCAACATAGACCGGACCTGATGCTATCTCTATTTAGACATGCATGCACCTTCTTGCCTGGCCACACCCCAACACCCCCCAACATACCACTCAGATACACAGCCCAAAGACAAAGCCAAGACATCTCTATGACTTCCACACCCTTCCCTCCAGCAAATATGGTAAGTCGTAAGAGCACAGCACCTCTGTAGATCCTTCTCACTCTAGAATCCTTTTCACAGAGGAAACAAAGTCACTAAATGTATGCTTTGAAATACACAAACTTTTAAATACAAGAAAGAAGACATTTTGAAAACAGTTCCTTTCTATAAAGGGTTATTTCATCACCTGAGACATTTTGTTATAACAGTTGCCTGGCAGTTTAGCGAGCTCATGGATACAATTGCTTGTCCATATATCTTAGATCACAGCAAACCAATATTTACAACTCACAGATTCAAAACGAGGACAAAGCTTGTACTCACTCGGAGTCCAAGAAGGAGAAGGCACAAGAATCCACAAAGTTCACCCACTTACAACTAAAGCAGCTTCTGTAGTCATCCACCCCACCCTCATCCTTGGATGCCCAAGAAGTCGCGGGTCTGAGGGTCCTTTCCATACCAAGTCACCGCGAAAGCTGGTCTAGTCTTAGTACAAAGCTCCGCGTTTAATCAAGCCATCAAATCTTTTCAATGCCTCCTGAGTTCTCAGAGAATTTTTCCTAACTTCCTCTCCAGGTAGATCTGTCACAAGTTTCCTGGGCACAGGAGACCCCCCTCCTGGCCTCAGGGCTTGTGCAGTCGACCCCCAACCCATGCTGGCAGTCCTCTCCTCCCTCAACCAACACCCCCTCCCATTCACACCACCGATCCCAATTCTGCCCTCAGTCTTCCCACCCCCGCACCCCAGTCACACTCTGCCTTTCAACAAGTGGCTTACGGGGGTGAAGCCAAAACCTTTCGGGAAGCCCTTTTGCAAATGCAACTCCAGCCAGGGACGCAGGGGCACCGCTCCAACCCCTCCGTTCCTTAAGTCCCCATGCGAGATCATCTGGGGACTTACAAAGGACTCCCTTGAACCTCATCTCACATGTGTATTTTGCTCACGGAGGGGTCCTGAAATACCTGAACAAGTCACTTTCCATCACATGTGCCCTAACCGCTCTCACTAGTCCGGAAAGCAAAGAGGAGCTCCACCGTACTTCAAATAACCGAACGTGGTGTCACAAAAAGCGCAGTCCGGAGTGGGTTCCTCCTGGACTCACGTTCCGTCTTCACCCCTCACGCCCGAATTTGCGATCCTCCCAGGCGGGTAGTTTTAACCGTGTCCGCGACGACACCTTTCGGTTCGCGTCTCTG
Organism: Scalopus aquaticus; assembly: GCA_004024925.1. NCBI lineage: Eukaryota > Metazoa > Chordata > Mammalia > Eulipotyphla > Talpidae > Scalopus > Scalopus aquaticus. The sequence continues at coordinate 34,693 of PVIJ01001826.1, forward strand.
CTGGGGCTCCCTACGCAGGATCAGGGCAAATTCATCCTTCCCCATCCCTGCTGTGGGTGGTTGCCTGCACCCGACCCACCCGTTCGCCCCCTTACCAAGAGGGTTAGCAATAGCTGCCCACAGAGGGCTCCGTGCAGGTAGCCGTGGAGCCCCGCGGCGGCCATCCCGGCGTGGGGCAGGGTACTGGGAGGCAGCGCGGTTGGAGGTGCAGCCACGCGCGGAAACGCTACTTCTCGCAGGCGTTGGTTTTTAAGACGCTCTGGACACTCTCAGGCTTGCCTGCCTGGGATCTTCTTGGTTCCTGAGACGGGATTGGACCCGGAGATGCCGAGTGGCCCCTCCTAGTTATTTCCCAAGTTTTATCACCGCCAGAGATGCTGGGGAGCTGCCCGAGCCTGCCCCCCGCTTCCAGGCGCCGGCTCGGGGCATTTGCTTGCTGGAAAGCGGTCGCAGACCCACCCTCTACCGGCTTTCCCACGCCCCTTCTTTACCCCGAGGCGCTGCTGCCCCGCCCAGCCCTCAGCGCGGCGCTCAACGCCAGATCTGCCCCACCGCGTCCGCCTTTCGGAGACCGGGCCTGTATTTCCACTAGAGAACGCAAGCCCACCTTCAAGGATTCCTGTCCCAGTTGGGTCACTCCTGGTTGCCTGGAACACTCGTGGTTGAATTAGAAGATCCTCCTTCCACTTCTGATTAAATGCTGGGCAGTGTCTTCTGATCAGTACAAAATATGTGTATTCTGTCCAAATTTGACTTACATGGTAAGATAAACGACGGAAGGAAAATGATCCCAAGTGGCATGAATAAGCTGGCATTTGGTATACCAAAAAATAAAATAGAAGAAATTCTCGTACCTGACTATTTTTAATATGCAAAATATGAATGATTAACACTGAATTTTCTTTACTGGCAATTTTGTTGCCTTATATGACCCTTCTAAGAATTTGTTGTTCTTATTATTGCTTAAGTAATTACATGGTAATTATACTAAAGTGCAATTTTTTAATTTGTGTGAAAAGGAAAACCTGCCACACCTCTACTCTCTAATGAGGCTTAGAAATTCAATGCCATTCAACAAGTGTCATGTCGGGGTCCAGAGTTTACCAGGCATGTGTGAGGAGCCGGAGGAAAGGAGCTGCACCAAACCCAGTGCCTTAGACAAAGTCTAAGAGGAAATAAGGCAATCAACATGGACCAGTACACTAATGTTTTTTAATAGGTAGCTTGCCAAACCGAGTGTATGTTCTTCTATTTCTCTCTAGATTGAATTTTGTATCCCCTAAACCCCCACCTGAATTCAAGAGGAACTGCTTTTTATTTATGTCTCTGATCCTCAAAGTCAATATGCAAGGTGAAAATGCGCAGGCAATCCAGATTAAACCGGGAAGGTGCTATGGCCTCCACTCCCCTCCCCTCCCCTACAGTCCCCCAACAGCTTTGTGTAAAAGCCATGTGTTTGTCTAAATATACACTGAGGCTTCCCTGAAACCTACAGGCCTCAGTGCTTAGGACTCAAACACTAAGTTCGGCTTCTCAATTCCAAATCTGAGGCATCCAAGGTACCAGAGACCTGTCTCACTACCGGAGGCCTCTTTATACAAGAGTCCCTCTGATCTTAGAGAAAGCTCTCCAAATGTTGATCCAATCCAACAGTTTTCCCTTTCCATTCTTCAAATCTAAGCCTCTACCTTAAGGAAAGTCTCCCAAATTCTCCTCTGGCCCCAGTCAGCCTCTAGAAGCACAAGTGAATAATGGTTTTCCTGTAACATAGCTGATGCTGTGGATGTGTTACTGGGCAATAAAGTCCTCTATCTGTGGACAGAGCAAGAAATGACATCAGGTATTTGAAAAATCAACTTTATTTGAGAATCCATGGGCAAAGAGGTAACTCAAATCTACCTCCCCTATTAAAATGGAGATGAGGTTATTTAGTTTTGGGAAACCAGGGTTGAGAACAAAGTAATTACATTTTACTATCTGCAAAGCAGGTTGGGGCAAAGAAATGTGGGCTTGGCTGAAGTTCATTGGCTAGTCACAAGGTACATCATACAGGAAGTATGAAGAGGTTTTTCTTCAGAAAGTTGGAGTTTTCAGTTTCTGTTGGTGTGTCACCCCTCCTTGGGTGACTCCATCCTCTTCTGCATTCTCAGTCCCCAGCTGGCTTTGGAGCGCAATTCAAAGTTGTCAACAGGCTGCCAGCCTTTTCTGAGCCTATAAAAGCAAGTCTCAATGAAGTTTTTTTTTTTTTCTTTTTTGTCTGCAATCAATTTAGCCATTTAGCTTCTGTTTCTGACTGAATTGTGTCCCTTCAAAGTTTGTAGTTGAAGCTCTAACCCCAACATAGCTATATTTGAAGATTGAGCCTGTTATGAAATAATTAAGGTTAAATGAGGAGATTGGAACTCAGACTTGATGAGATTATTGTCCTTATGAAAAGTGACACCAGAGTCCTACCCCCATGTGCTGTCAAAAGAACAGGAAACCAAATCAGCCAGGACCTTTGATTTTGGACACTCAGCCTCCAGAACTATGAGAAAAAAGAACCAACTGAGGAAAGAGGATGGGGACGAGTGTGTCCCAGCAAAGTCAGTAACAGCAGCACTAGTTCAGCACTGAGTCTTGTGAGGACTTCCCCAGTCAAGGAAACCCAAAGGTGTTATTTCCAGTCCCTGGATGGAAGAAAGCCTGTGACTGGGAATTAAGTTAGCAAGATGGTCCCATGTCATACTAGGCGGAGGAACTGATTCATTCCGGAAAAGATGGAAAACTATCCACTCAATTTGTAAAAAGGATTACTAACTACAGTTTCAGAATTTTCAACTTTGGTGATTTAATAATCTCATTAACTTCATTAATCAAATTGCCTTGATAGAGCTTTCCTTAATATTTAAAGAGTATTTGAAGTGTTTTTCTTTTTTCTCATAGTCCCAGTTTTCAATGACTTCAGCTTTGTCTAACCTGATTATTATAGTCCTCCAAGTGACTAAAACTCTAAGATAATCATCTTGTAGTTGTTTCAGCTGTGTTGTGAAGCTGAGGAGACTGTTAATCTTACTGTCTATATGATTATATGATGGTTACTCTATGTTTCTATCCTTCACTTCTACAAAATAAAAGTTATAGGAATCCATTCCAGAAACACTGTAAGAAAACATATTTAGGATATTTTGTGTCTGTACTGCTAAATTCTAAGTGCAATATGAATGCTGAATAATAATTAGATGTAGTAATTATCTTGGAATTTCTTGTTTTGCTATGGCGTATACTTGTCCATCATGAGTGTTATTAGTCTAAGTCTTAACAAAGAGCGATGCATTTTTATAATCTAGAGAAGAATCTTCATAGGTAGTTATAATTATAACAAATATGCTTGGAGATAAGTTAAAATTGCTGTTATTTTTCCTATGTAAATTATTTATTTGAAATATGAGCTTCAGTTTGAATATAGTTATTACTGGATGCCTTTTATAATAAAATTCATTTTAAATCATTGTAAGACATCAAAAAGCATAGAAGTTTATTGGACTCCCCTCATTTTTATGCCATTTTATTTAATACCTTTAATGCCCTATCTCCCATACTGCAAATTCACAACTAAAATGTCACAACTAAAAAAATTACATACAAAAATGAGAATTAAACATTATTTCCCTTGTCATTTTTTTAATTTGAAAGGTAAGAGCAGCAATAATAAAGGGTCAAAATGAGAAGTGATTTTAAACTAAAGTACAAAACTTCAGAAATCTAGATCATTCGTTATGTTTTCAGTAGAAAGCAAACTTAAGATCACAAAAAAAGAGTACTCTGTATACCTAGGTGGAAACTCTGGCCACAGAAACGCTAATGAATCACCTTAGAAGACAGGAGCAGACTCCTGGTCCACTGAGAAGCCTGCCTTGCGCAACTCGGGGCCAACAGGTGCTGGTCTCCCACAGCTCAGTGGCATACATGGGCAGTGAGATGGCAAGTGTGGGGCCTGCACACATGCCTATAAAATACAGCTAGAGCAATTGTATGGCATTTGGGCCAGATATGCTAGAAAGGAAAGAGACTCTTCTGAAAAGTTTAAATGAAAACCAAGTAAAAGATTAAGTTTAAGCAGTTCTTCTTATAACACAAAATGAGTTCTACCCTGAAATGTTAGCTCAAAGTCACTTATTATTTGTTGCAGCACCATGAGGAATATGTACAATGATGGTCATGAATACAAGGAGTCCTTGAAGACTTGAGTTTTAGAACTTAGCTGTCCTTTATATATCCACTTGTTCTTTTAGAGGTTTTCATCTCCTGTTTGGGAACAGGTGACTAGATTTTCTCACCCCAACTGCCATTTCCTCCATGATTAACCACTTGTGTCTCTGCCCTGCAGGCCTCCAGGAGAGGACATTGTCCCTCTTGTCTTTTTCACCTCTGATTTCCCAGAGCACCCACAGAACAGGCTTGACTTTTGGTAATTTAAAAAGACTACTGGAGATTCAAAAATAATTGACAATTGAATCCAAGAGTAATCTGAAGTATTATATTGCGGTCCAGAACAAGAGCCTTTCCAGAATCTGTCTGCTTCCTGTCTCGCCAGTCTTCCCATGGCAAGCACCACTCCCAGCTCTCCTTCCACTCCCATGGAAATGCTCCAGGCAACAGAGAGAACCTCAAGTCTAGATCAAGATGACACCTGACCTCCCAGGAAGAGACGTTTCCCTTCCACCCATCCTGTGCTGGGCCTCTCAAGTACTCTGTTCTCACCCTCTTAATTTCTGCCCAGAGTGAGAGCAGTGAGAGCAGGACTATCCATTCCCTTCATTCCTGTTGGCAGACACATGGCCTTTCTCTGTAAACTTGGCAACAACCAAACAAATTTTGGATGTGTGTGCTTTTCTCAGGTTCAGAATTTTCCAGTGTTAGTACAGCCATGACAATAGTCCCATCCAGATAGGCCACGGTATGCTCAAAAAAGTTAACCTTTCAATCTCCTTATTAATGATTCAAGATTTATTACAATGGCTTTACTTTTCCCTCACTAAAACCTTCAGATGTCTTTGCAAATATCTTCTCTTCTGCAAAATGGCCTTTAAAGGACGGAAAATGGTCTCCTAGTAACTTCACATTGGGTTAGTAAGAACAGTAATTTCCACATGGAAAACAAAACCCCATTGTGTGAGCGGTAACGTCTTACAGCAACAAAAGCCCTAATACAGAGCGCACTTTTAGACCCGCTCATCTAGGAATCTTCCCATAATCCTTCACTTCTATTTCCTTCAAAGTCAAAATTTCCTCCCACTGAGCAAGGCTCTAGCTTCTCCTGGACATTCTCATGTTCCCAGGAGCTCACTGTGTGCATCTCTCTGTTCAAAAGGCATTGCTCAAGGTGACGGTTACAGGTGTGAGTGGGCTGACTTCCAAGTTCTGTGTCATTTAGGCAGCGTCATTCTCTGATTCACCACCCATCAACCACTTGTTTCCCAGAAGTTTAGCAGAACCGTATTTCAGTGTCATGTTGGGGAAGTGACCTATCCCTCACCTCAAGTGACAATCAACTAATTCAGGATTATTTAATTTATTGTTGATTTCTAATTGAATTGATTATTAATGAGCTACTAATGAATTAATGAGCTACTAATGAGTTTACTCAAGATTTATTAATCTTGACTTATCTTTTATTTACAGCTTTCCCAGTTTCCCAGGCTCCTCTGGATTTTCTCACCCCAACTACATGAGGAATAGCTTTCCACCAAATGAGCAGTACAGATACCAAAACAATAACTGGTTCTTCATCTGCATTGTTTTCAAGCATCATGCTTGTACTTGCCTTTCAGTGTTACAATAAACTACACACTTTCCTAACCGAAAAATTCTAATCTTAACTTGCAGACATTCATATAGAGTTATACCACATCCCTATTTCCCTGAACATCCCTAATACAAAGGTCTTCCCCAAACATTCAAAACAAGCCAACAAAAGGAGGAGCAGATAATATTTCTCATAAGCATGAAGGAATGTACCAGAAAAACTATTTTGTTGCCACTTTCTACTAATATTAAAGTGAGAGAGAAAAAAAATCAGTCAGCCCTTGATAGTGCTGGGAAAAAGTAATATTTGGAGGGTGGCCTGAGGGTCTCTTTCTCAAGAGTAACCTGGTGAAATTTTCAGAAAAGAGATTAAGGAACTTGGTAATATTTTGATTCAGACTTTGAATTTCAGATACCAAAATGGAGGTTGTAAGAGTGGGAGAAGATTGGACTCATGTCTCAGTTTATCCTGGACAAATTTGGTTAATTAATGGTTTCTCCAGGTGTTTATGTCCTATCTGCAGCTTCCCATATGGTGAAGCAGACCTCTTCTGTCTCACCTGCTGCTCCCCTCAGCAGTGTATTTCAGTCAATCTGCCTGTTCTACTACCCACTCTGTCTCTGGTAAATCCTCTCACCTCCCCACCCCTCGCCCCCACACTTCTGTCCTACACCCCAGTTCTTGTATGCATAAATACACAAATCTTTAAAAAAAATAGATAAAAATAAAGCAAACAACTTTGTTGCGATTGTAAGTCTAAAATTGCCAAAATGATTATTGGTAACTCTTCAGAAGGAACTCAGGCTAAAGTGTGGCGAGAGCACAATGGACTCAAGTGGAGGATTATGGGTGTCTTGGTGGTGGGTGTGGTGTGGTAACACACATTTGAAGAAGTGAGCTCCTGTATTTCTGAATCACATACAGTGTTGTAAACTAGCACTACCTTAGTTTAAAATAAACTATATAAAAAGGGAGCTTCCTAAGTAATTGAACTTCAGTTGCATCTCCAGACAAATTATACAAATTGAAACACCAGAAATGTCCTGTGTTTGAGGCTAACTCTTTGTTCATTCCTCCTTTCAAAGCATGTTATCAGGGCAATTTAGGAGCTACGTGTAGGTACAGTGCTAACACCAAACCAATCCAGCTACCCTTGCCCTGCTTTGCTGTAGAATTCTACACACTGAAGACATTTGAAATACATTCTCTGACTTAGAGAAAGATTGGAAGTCAATGTTCACTAGTACTGAATTAGCATTTCATTTGTATTTAATCACGATGAAATCACAAAATCGTAAGTGAAAACAACTATTTTTGTAATCAGGCCAAGCTGCTCATTTTCTTGAACAAATGTATATTCAAAGGAGTTTTGCAATTTATCTAAAGACCCAGAGATAAATTCTAAGAAGGCTGAGATGAAATTCTAAGAAGGCACGGAGTTTTAGACCCCCTTTTCCTTTCTCTTAAAAAAAATTATGTAATATATTAATCTGTTAATCAAAACCAAAATGATTGAAACCAATAGTGTTGTTTTCTTTCTTGCTTAAACCTCAAAATATATTGGCAGGGTTTACATTATTATTATTGGAAGAAATAGTATATCCAATTATAATTATAGAAAACAAAACCATCTGCAAGTTAAATCCTGTTCTGTTTTCTAGGAAACTATCCAGATTCTCTCATTATCCTATCCAAGTTTTTTTTTTTTTTTAATTGTGAGCAATCAATGAACCACAGACACAATATTAGAAATATTTTTATTATGTGGAAGAGTTTTTAAATGATATCTATTCTCTTAAGATTCCTATATACTACACCAAAAAATAATTTAAATTTACTGATGTTTACATAAAAACTTTGTGAGATGAAGGGAACATTCAATTAGAAAGTGACTGCCATTTTTTCTTTAAAAAAAAAATAGTACAGGCTCCCAAACAGACCGCAATATTCCAAAGTTTAAAGTGCAAACTAATAGAGTCACGCATGGTATCCATAATGCAAAGATTAACTTTCCATTGTGTCTATAACATGCGAAACAAAGAACAGTAAAATGAACAATTTAGTTGATTCACCATTGCACTCATGCAAATATTTTTGAAATATTTCATTTGGTATTTCCAGTAAATTGATTATTTTTCATCTAGACACAAGAAAATTGACTTTTGACAAACTGTGACAAACACACTAACAAATTTTCTTGCTCTTTAACTTACCTTGTTAATTTTCCCAAATTTTATAATAATGAAAGTGCATAGAAACACAGAAATAATGAAGAAGAATTTCTATCACCCAGAGATTGTCACTCAGTATTTTTTAATATATTTCATAAGTCTTAGAACTATTTTACTTTTTTTCATTAACCTTACTTCATAAAACATTATTCAAAGTAAAATAATGCATTGTATTGAATTATCATCATCACAATAGCAGTAGCTGCCATTTACTGATATGAGACAAGCATTAAGTTAAGATCTTTATGAGCATTATGCCATTTGTATTTTGTCCTTATTTTGTATGCAAGAAATCTGAGGTTTCTATAACTTAACAAGTTCACTTGCTAAGAGAACAAAGCTGCAATTGGGAGTCAGATCTTCCAGACTACAAAGTCAGGAAGGGCCCATCATCACTCATCACTCCACTGATTATCCTCAATTATGGTACCTTTATCACAATCATGTATTGTAAATAATTTCATTGCTTTCCTGTCATGGAACATGTAGTTTATTTCAAATTATCACCACATTAATGCCACTGAGATAAACAGTCCATGTGTGTGGAATCTGTGCACGTTTTCTTATTTCCTAATGATAAATTCCTGGTACTGATTTGATTAGTAACTTTGTATTAAATCTCTGCATGTTGAAACTTCCCCTTGACTACTCATCTTCATTGCTCTCAAATCTGACTTTCTAAATTTCTCATTCCCGATGGGTTCCCCTCATGTCTTCCATTCCTAGAAATTTCCCAGTTGGTTCCCTCCCCAAGGGCACTAACTAAGTTGAAAAGTCTTGATTCTTCCCCCCAGGTCCCTTCCCTGTTCCACGGGCTCTTCTGAAGCTCTTGTTCTCTATAGTCATCCAAAGAGCATGGCCTGTCACCCTACCCAACATGGCGTCTACCAACTACACTGTGCTGCCAAGCAACTGCCACCTCATGGACACGGTCACTTATTGCACCTGGTGTTGACCTTTCTAATCCTATTTGTCTCTGGAAACTGACAATTCTAATTTGTTTTGGGAATATATGTAACATAATTTGCATGCATCTTACTAGCTAGCAGCACTTATGTGGTAAAGTTAGTTGAATTTTATTGAGTGTTTACTAAGTTTTCAAGTCCCATGCTCGTCCTGTAAGATTATGTCTCCAGTTCAACTCTGTGTGGTACAGCTGACATTCTGAAATGACTAATTTACTGAAATTGTGCAATTCTACTTATCAATGTGTTTAAACTCTTTGATGCATTTCTAACATTTTGCTTAATCAACCTTCTATGAAGAAAGGAACTTGAAATACTTAAGTTTCATTATTTTCCAAATCATGACATAAACCCAGTTACTAATACTTATCAATAGGTGATTCGATGCAGATCATCTTTGAATCAAATACTAAAATATAATGCAAGCAAATGTTTCAACAAGCGCCAATGCCATGACATAAGAATGCTACTCTATAGAATAAGATGTGGTTTTAACAAAATAAGATCAATATTCTCTCTTTAAACCATTAAAATGCTATACTATAGCACTAGGTTTTTTGAATATCCTTTTTTTTTAGCATTGTTTTTTGCTTTACATGAAGACCCCAGGTTGCATGTTTACTGTAAAATGCAACTAAGTAATGTTTTTGCTTAATTTTAAAAATGCTAAGCAAAAGTGATTTAAGTAGCTCCTTAGCTATTGGTGGAATAAGGGACAGGAAGAAGGTGGGAGAGAGTAACTTCCTAGGAAGAAAGATCAAAGTTTTACCTTTTAAGCTCTAAACCCCCAGACGGTAACCCTCTTCCTGGGGGAGGCATACAAATTATTTAAAAATAAAATTTTAAAACCCGAACCATATTGTCTTCCTACTTACTCAACCTTGCCCTCCCTTACCTAGATAGAGCTTTTCCTTGCAAGTTTATCAGAGACCATCATATTTTATGTGTTATCTTTCTGAGAAATTTTCAGTTCAGAGTACAATATAGCCATCACCTCCCGGACTCACAGCTACACCTTTCTTTTCTTTTCCTCTGCTCTTCACCAGGTTTCCTTCTCTCTCAGTGCACACTTGAGCTTCCGGTGTCCTGTTAAAGAATGTTCTCCTGCTCTAACTCAAAGGAGGCTCTCAGCTCTGCACCACCTTCCTTTCTTCTAATTTCTCAGAATACTTCTTTCATGAAGGCTTGACTTTCAACCATTATAAATAATTAGTTTGGCTTTAAGAAATCCATAAAAACTATTTCTTGAATTCCTAAAATATAAGTAAAGCTTAGCTGTTTCACCTTAGGGGATTAGCAAATAGTTCTTTAGCAAAAATTATTTCCACTGCAGTGTTGGGACATGTTAATAATGAGATGATGTCGCAAATATGACTTTCACATTGGCAAATGGGTTTCATGTTGAGGAAAAAATGGTTCTTTAAGCATTAATAGGGTACCAGATACATAGTAGACATATTGAATGTCTACTCTTGTATCTGCTGGGCATACAGTGGTGAAGAAGATGGACAATAGCTTTTATTGATTCTTATTCAGTGTGATGAAACCATGAGATTCCAAAATCTCACCACCTCACTTTCTTATACTATACTATGTTTTGACTGCAAATATTTAATGTACAATGCAGTCCATATCTCTATGTTGGAAAAAAAATTCAGTGCAGAATCTATGCCAAAGGAGAGTAATGCAGCATGCTAGAAATCAAAATGATTTAATTTGTAATTTTTTAAAGCTTCTGTGTGTGTGTGTTTCTTTTCTCTCATGTGGGAAGCTTACTGAGGACAAAATGAAATTATTCACATATGTATTCCCGTCAAGCAATGGCCACCCATACATTTTGATGAGTCAAACTGTGTTGCCTGGGTCACAAACAGAAAACAAGATTACAAATTGCTATTTGATTCCTGCTACATTGTATGTATACACATATACATATATATGTGTAAAGGTAGATATATATGTATATTTATATCTATACAGTTTTAAATGAATATTTACAGATGTGCTCTAGACACAAAAATGCCTTATGGTCAGAGATGGTATTTGAACTAGATCTTCAAAAAGTCAGACCTTTACAAAGGACTAGATAACAAGTGAATAAATATGTTGTGAATGGTGGCCTGATCATAAGCAAGGCACAAACAGAAAATGTGTAGCATATAGGAAGATGAGTTTTTGAATGTGACTTTACAATTCAAATTTGTCCTCTAAGACCATAAAAGCCAGGTAGGAAAAAGCCAAGATCCATTATCTGTTCTTTGATGGCTGTTGGAAGGAGGGAAGGAAAAAGAGATAAAAGACACAAATGCTGTTGGAGCTGAGTGAGACCAAAGTTTTGAACTAGGCTACTGGTAGGCTGAGTGTGAAAAAGGCATGAAGTTAGTAGATGCTGGTACATCTCACGTTCATGTCTTTTAGCTTTGGAGTAGCAGAAGCACAACTTCACTTATTAGAATATTATAGTTCTTTTGCTACACCTGGAATTTTTTGTGTGTATTGTGTGAATTTTTTGTGTGTACCATGTTGCCAGGTATCATGTGACAAGTTTTACATGCATTAACTATCCCACACTCGCAGCCACTCAAAATGACATTGTGTCTTGTCCTGTACTGACTTGTGTGGGCAAGTAGAGTAGTTGATTCACCTCATGAAGCTCATTCATCTCATACCAGCACGATCTCTAAGAAGAAGGCCTTAAATGGTAATTCTGGGAAGGCAGTGAATGCTCATATAAAAAATAAATAAATAAACTGTGTTTAAAGTTCTCATAAGGTTTGGCAGTTTGGGGCAACAATTAAATATGCTATGTAAACAAGAGTAATGGAGGATTCTCAGTTTTAAGCCTAAGTAATTAGAAGGAGGAAACCCAAAAGAACCATGCTTGCTTTTACAAGAGTTTATAGTACTAGAAGGATAACAGAAGTTTTGCAGAAAAGTCAATAAAAGCTATAGCTCTATATAGATTTCTTGTACCTTTAAGAGTTTCATTTATTCAAGGTGATGATAATATGATGCTTCTGAGCACAAAGAGGGGAAGGCATTTTATTCTCAAAATGTAAATGCCTAAAGCACCAACCAGGGCAAAATCGAGAATCAAAGACTTCAATTTGGAGCCCAGGAAAAGGCTGAAGATGGAGACTAAAGAAGAAAGTGAAATTAAAGTGAGAGTTTCTGCAACAGATTTTGGAACAAAGAGAAAAATCAGCCTTTAGATGGGGGACAAAAAAAAAAAAGCAGAAAATGATTACAGAGACATCCCAAATACAGAATGTACTGAACTAATAGCAGGTCCTACTGGTTCTATTGAAGTGCTTCCCACTTCTTAGAGGAAATCCCTAAGATGATGGCTGATGAACGTACCTGCTTTTTCAGTTAGGTTGCAAGATTTAGCACATTGATTTGGGGGCTGGGGGTAACTCCTGAATACCAAGAATGAGAGACCTGAAAACTATTTTGAATCATGAAATTCCCAAAGATCATCACAGGTAAAAACACAGAGAAGACTTCGGGGGGAATGAATGGGAAGATGTTGGCTGTAAAACAGAATGGAGACTGAAGCTGTGATTATTTCCAACTCAGGCATTCTCTTCTCATATGATAATAGTAGCAACTAATGTATATTAAGTGCCAACTCTTTTCATGAATTAACTATTTTAACTGACAATAAAAACTATGAATACACTCCTCCAATCCCCTAAACACAGGTTATGTGAGTGGGGAAATTAGACTCAAAGTTTAAGAGACTTTTCAAAGCCCCACTGAAAGTATGGGTGGAGCTGGGATTTACATCAAGGCACTCTCTCTGGAGTCTGGATTTAGGGTTACCAGGGTGACTGACAAAAGCCTTAAACTTTTCAGGCAAGTGACAGCTTGCCTCTAAAACAAGCTATCTCTAGCAAAACAGGTAGGAGAGAAGCTAAAGAAGGGAGGAATTATAGGAACATATTTTTATAGGACATCGGGACCTGCACCTATTTAAGATGTGGCTCTACTGCTTCCCATTTACTTTGAACCAAGAAGTTTCATAGTATTTCATAGGCAATGCCAGTAAATGCTTCAGCAATCTTTGCCATATAAGCTGTTCACCTTTGATTATAGAAGACCCCATCATTATGAAGACCTCATCATTAGTTTCAGTTGACAGACATTCTTAAGTCAAATAACCACCTTCCAATATCTTATTTTCTGAGGCAATGTTCATTAGTATGAAGGGGTTTGTACAAGTTATTTAATTAAAATCACAATATAATTAGAACTATCTTTTCGATGGACCATTCTGTATGTCTTTTATGCTTAAAATCATTTTTTATTCAATTATCTGACACCCATGTTAGGAAAGAGTTTCTACTATTATCCTCCATTTTAAGGAGAAAAAAAAAACAGACACAGAAATGTTATTTAGCGAATATCCCATAGCTGATATCCCCATATCAGTCTTTAGAATAGTAAAATTATATAAATGTGATAACAAATGGACCAACATACTCTCCAAATTAAGCTCTAAAATTCTAAAAAATGTAGCATAAGAACCTAAAGAAGAAATTCACTTTTCTAAGAAAAATGCAATCCCAAAATATTCATTATCAGGCACATGATCAACAAACGTCAACCTTTTAAAATTATTTGATTTATCCTAACTTGTTAAAAAAAAAAGAAATTTGCACATAGTGACAAATTACTTTGAGAAAAAGTATTTTTGACTGAGCACTAATGAAACTAATAAAAAAATAAACTTTATTAAATAATAACCTAATGTTAATCCTTAAAAATAATTGCTTAAAGTCAACCTATGAATTCAAGGTAGACACACTTGACAACCATAAATGGAGAAATACATTTTTAATGTCCATCTGGCTAGTATACATAAAACATTCATTGCCTGAATTAAGTTGTGAAACATGGTCTGGAATTGGGTTGACTATTAAGTTTAATTTCATCTTTCATTGTTTCAAAATTTAAAGAATTTGACCCAGCTTCTACTTTGTTAAAAAAAAACTACAATTTTAAAAAATAACTACCTATTAAAAAATAACTCTACACACACAAAGAAAGATATAGCTAGCCATCTCACCTAGACAGTTATAAATTACTTTTTCCCAGCAAGTTTCCATAATCCCTATATTTTGAAGCTTATTTCAAAAACCATCATTATTTTGCATTTATAAACTGCATCCTTGCATTAAAGACATAATCTTTAAATGTGCTATAATGTATTCAATGTCCACATCCCAATTTTAATCACACTCTTCCTTTTGTTAACATAGACTATGGTATCTAATAAAAGCATGACATATTTCTACAGTTTTGTTAAGGTTCTTTGTTGAGGCAATAGTAAAGTGATCATCAAGCTATTTGAAGCAATAAAGTGAACATTATATTGATTTTAAGAAAAGCCAAGTATACCTACACTTACATAAGACAAAAACAGAATAACTCAATTTATGGGAGAAGAAAAGAGAGGTAAATAAGTATTATCTAAAATATCTAGTTCTAATGTCTATAGTCTAAAATAACCTAAAGGCATTTAGATTTTCAATCCAAATAGGAATGTCAAGAATGAAGTGGATAGAAATAGAGAGAGGGTGACAGAGGTGAAGAGGAGAAGGGAGGGGAGGATAAGGAAGAGAAGCAGGGGGAGAGAAAGAGGGAGATGCTGAAAACCAAAACCTTTCAGGGAAAAATGACATTCTCAAAGAATTTTTTAACTTTAACTTTCCCTGATAAGGTAGGTAACAGAGGATGTGGAGATTCAGTGCAAGACTTCACATAAAATATAAACTAGAAATTATACTCCACCAAAATGGAATTGTAATAACAGTCAGTGCTGGCTGGGACTCTTCCTTTGTATTATGGAGAAAGGTCATGTTATAAGAATAAAACAACATGACAAAATACATAACCTTTAGAAAGATCAAGAGAACAGATTTCAAGCACCACACAATCAATTAATTATGTTAACTCGAGATAATGTGAACACAAGGTCTCTACAATTTTCTATTAGGTTGTGCTTCAAGTAGTGATATAAACTTAAATTAATTATACCAATAGTTTATTGCACTATAAATTGGCTATTGTCATGTTCCCAAATGTAAACGATAATGCAAACTTCGGCTATTTTTTTTTATTTGTAGGTCTTCTCAAGTAGAAGACAAGTAAGTGAATACTATGTAAAACTTAGGATATTTGGGCATGTGGGCATGTGTTCTGCCACCCTCTGTAATTGTGCCTTTGGCAAAAGAGATCCCATCAAAAGAAAGGCCAGAGAGCCCTAAACATAACATCTTCTAGACTTTTAAAATCCTGACTTACAATTAAAATAAAAGTTGAAAAACCACTGGTTTTTGTAGACTTATTGAAACACACTCATCTCCTTATGCATGTTTCTGCTAGTGTCCTAAATTTGGGTTCCAAATGATCCAAAAAGTCAAGTCCATCTTCTTCTTGTCGTTCACTGCAGCAACCTACAGAACCAGCCAGCGACCCCTTCCCTTCATAGTTATAGGTAAGAACGTAGTCTTGAGCGTGCTGGTGATCGACATCCTGGTTGCAAAGCTTCACCTTCTGTGGAAAGGAAATATACAACATAGTTTATTCTTACAATTTTAAGCACCAAAACTTACCGACATAAAAATAAGGGCTTTGATTTACCTTTCATTGTTTAATTTTTAATCAGAGTGTGTCCTCTAATGGATTCCTACATATAAAAAATGGCACATGATTGGTCTATATCACAAATCAAACTATAAATTCATTATTTAGCATGTTTCTAAAAGTCACGTATGTGGCAGGAAGTACACAAGTGTTTATTTTAAGTAATCATTCTTTTCCCTTTCCAAGTTATGGCTAAAGTGAGATGCAGCCAGTAAACTGAACCCAAATTGATATGGATTCAGATCTTTCCAGACAGACAATGTAACTGTGCAGGTTGGCAGTGCCTGGTGCCACACTTTTGGTTTCTAAGACATGACTTGTCAGATGAGAAATATCAATACAAAGTCATGAAAAATATTTTAACACGGTTACACATTACAGTAAGAATTAAAAACAATTAAAATATAAGGAAAGTAAACACCCACTTAGTATCTGAACATAACTGAATCAAAATTAGGACAAAGCAGGTTTCCAATTAGTAAACTTATAAAAATTGAAAATAAAGATCAGTCCAATCATTTGTAATCATTTAGAAAGTTGAGAATAAATCAAAATAGAGCTCTAAGACACTTAGGGAAACTCACTTCACCAAGACGGGGCTGGGTAAAAGTATGCCACTCGGAGTAGTGTCTGCAGTCCATCTCCACGTGTCCTCCCCTGCAGGACTCCAAAGTGTGCTGTCCACCTCCCCTGTAGGACTCCAATGTCTGCTGTCCAGCTCCCCTGCAGGAATCCAGGGTGTGGTGATGCCCGCCTCCCTGGCAGCATTCTAAAGTCTGGTGTCCTCCTCCGACCATTTCAATGGTCTCCTGCCCTCCATTTTTCACTCCTGCTCCCACAGGGCCACAAATTGCATGAGTTGAGCCACTGCCAGCCCCATGAGTTGTGCATGTGAAGCCATTTGTGGAATACTGGAATGATACAGTTTGCATTGGAGACAGCAAGAGAGAGAGGAATGAAAAAAAAAAAAAAAGAAAAAGAAAAGAAAAGAAAAAAAGAAAGAAAAAGAAAAACACCAGGCATTTAATGGCATGAATTTTCTGACTAAGTGGTAAGCAATCTGAGGGCAGGGACTAAGGGCATCTTGGCAATCCTGAGTACCTAACTCTTAACCCCAATGATTCTTATAGTTCAAGAGGTCCAATATAAGAAGCAAATTGCATTTCAAGTGGTCCATATCAAATCAGAAATGTAATTTAAATTTACTAAGCTTTAACACCTTCTTGGAATATTGCATGATTTTGTTAAATCCTTCCAGCATCTCAGATCTCAAAATCAGGATTCCAGTACCATTATCTCACATATATTTTCCCTGCTTAGTTTAAATTCATTCCCTTCACCTGACTAGAGCAGGAATCAAATTAGATTAGTATTTTTATTCACTGTCTAGCTAAATAAAGCTAAATAAAAATAACATTGCATAAAAACTTTAGCTGAAATAACAAATCCTTGCAATATAAATATATAAAAGTAAATCAAATAGGGAAAATATGAGCACCAAAACTTTAACCACTAGTTTTCCATGCTGTGGTTTTAAGAGAAACTAGTTTTTATTTTTTACAGTGCCTTCCTAGATGCCAACATCCACTTGTTTTTCTACATCTTTGCTTCCCTAATCATCGATTATGCTTTTTATAGGGTATTCACCTGTTCCTCATCTACACATGGACTAGAAATCAAAGTTGGGGTGATGTAGTCACTTGTTAACATTACTGTTCCCTATATTTGACTTCAGGCTTCTTTCTAACCCATATATGAGCCAGAAAGACTCCATTAAAGTTCTTCCCACACTCATCAAAGCTTATAGTCATTTTATTGCTGTTGCCAGAAAAAATTTAAAACAATTATGCTGATGATCTGTGAATAATTAAATGAAACGTTTTTGTAGCACAAACAGCAGTTTCAATATATAAAAAGGACTGAATCTAAAGTTGGAACCATGAAACATTTGAAATAGAAAATAATAATGACCTGTTGAAAGATTTTTACTATTAAATTACACCATGTGGCCAAATTGTGGCCACATTTTTATATATCACCATGGGAACCAATATCATGTCACCTGTTCCATTAAGATTGAAAACATATTGATATGTAGGTCATCTAAATTCAGAATTATCTGAAAAGATATTTATAGTTGGTTAAGCCAACTTATTCTTTCAATTTATTTTACAAAGACAAACTACTTACAACTTTGTCATCACCAGGAGCTTCAGTGTTTGACACAATGAGGTTCTGCTGGGCTAAATCATCAGGAAATACTTTTGGCTTTTTGGATGCCCCAGTAACCCCACAGACCAAGGTAAATAGAATACCTGGAGAATGAGAAAGATTAACTCAGTTTATCATGAAGCAATGTGAAGCCATCACTTTAAAATAATTGATAGAAAGACAGCCTCCAGAAAATGTAAACATGATAGCTTGTGTCAAAGTAGTGTACAGCATCAAAGTCAGCCCTGGCCAGGGATGCCCAGACACATTCTCGGTGCTGTATTTATACATTGCATTTCAGCTCTATGCTGAGACATCACTAGAACTATAGGTAAACGAATATGTGTGAAATCATAAATATAGCAATATCCAAATGAATAGCTAGGGCTAAGTGTTAATTCTAGGAATATGTCTTGAAAGTTATTCTTAGGGCCATTATTTAAATTCATGAAATGACTTACAAAATAGCAATGCTATGCCCAACAATATGGCAAGAATGGCCCACTTTCCAAGTTTTATTTCTCCATTGCCGACTCTTGGATCCATTCGGGATGTGCAGTCATCTTCCGTAACACAGTCACATAATACAACGTGTACGGGAGTGACATGTGACAGGCCATGTCTGTCAGTGACTCTGATAGGTACTGTGTATGTTCCAAATGGAAGGTCACTCAGGCAGGAAAGACGTGCTGCCGTATCTGAAAGAAAATTAAACCAAGCATTACAGAATGGTATTGATTTCGCCTGAGCATTAAACTATTGGCAGGATACTTCTCATATTCTGCTACCTATTGACATTCCTGTTGGAATTCACAACTGCTACAAGATAGTAAATGTGAATGGGCCGAGTAGTTCTGCTCTATAACTATTGCAAATATATTGCAAATAAAAGTTTGTCTAGGGCCTCCCTGGTGGTGCAGCAGTTAAGCGCTGCACTGTGGAGCTATCGGCAGCCGCCATGCGAGTTTGACTTCCAGCCTGGGAGATTCCCATATGGCACGGCAGACCTCTCCTGCCTCACCCGCTGCTCCCCTCAGCAGTGTGTTTCTGTCCATCTGCCTGTTCTGCTCCCCACTCTGTCTCTGGTGAGCCCTCTCGCTGCCTCACGCCTCTGGCCTGTATGCATAAATAAATAAATCTTTAAAAAAATTTTTATCTATGCTGCCTTCTATATTGAAGGCATTTTGATGTCTGTAATAATATATTTTATCTGCCCATTAACAAATACTCATTTTTATCATACCTTTAGTTTTTTAATATAAACATTCAGTGTATATATATTTTTATACATTCTTCATCATGAGTAGTATCAGATATTAAGAGACTGAAATTCTAGATGTTTCCATTTATTTTCATATATGCGCCAGACCAATGGAAATACTTGTGTTTACTGTTAGATACTGACCCTGACAACTTAGAACATCAGTGACCTTGAACATATAGTCCTAGTCATGATGCCAGAACTTCATCTCACGGTCCTACAAGACACTGGGACTAACTTTATATTTTTCAGGTCTTACATACATTTTTTGATCAGGGGTGAAAACATATCCAAGTCAAAATCCAATGCAATCTTGGATACCGAATCAAAGATATAATTCTACTCTGAATGTAGGGCCCCCTTGTCCATGCTCAAGAATAATCCTTCCCTATTTAACTGACCTAATGTTACATGTTCCTTTTTTTAAGGTGTCTGAAGCTCTAACTATAAATTTA
This sequence comes from Scalopus aquaticus, assembly GCA_004024925.1. NCBI lineage: Eukaryota > Metazoa > Chordata > Mammalia > Eulipotyphla > Talpidae > Scalopus > Scalopus aquaticus. The sequence goes on from PVIJ01001826.1 coordinate 54,255, forward strand.
AAAAAAATTGAATTAAATCAATTTTAAAAGAAAACATGGTTAAATTGCTAAGTCTATTGTATGAGAAATACTAAATCAGACTTACAAAACCCAAATTTATGATTGATACTGTGCCATGGTCTATTGCTTTCATCATCTCTTTGACTTCCCCAAAGAATCCCATTTTACACAAGTAAATTGATGTCCAAAGAGTATAAATAGAATGATCAAATTTACATAACAAAATCACTGAGTTTATCTGATTTCAAAGACTTTTGGGGATACATTCTTCTTAATTTCATGTTTCCCAGGATACTGAGTTATTTCACAGAATAGTAAACCTTTAAAATAACAAATTTTTGACTGACAGAGACCTGCCTATGTTTTATTTTTCTATTTAGGAAAATAGGACTCTTTCAAAAGAAATGTAGTAAATACAAGTAAGCAAAAAGGACAAATGCTAAGAAAATAAGATTAGCTCGTGTCAAGAAATAGGTTGATAAACCTTACACACATATACACACATATACCACAACATGCTGGAATATTATTGTTTTTAAAAAATGAAAATTTTCTCAGTTTATAATGGGGGCTGAGAGTAAAGTACAGTATAAGTGGTGCCCCCTGGAGGGGGTTGCTGATGAGGATAGATAGATAGCCCCAAGGAAAAATGCTAAAAAGGTATTGTAGTTTGGGGTGGAGACTCTGATGAAAAATAAAAGGGACTGAAGAAGAAGGAGATTCAGTCACAGTGATGTAGAAGAGATCAGCTGCCAAGATTTTTTGAGCATCCAGGATGCAGAGTTTTGGATTGAGCATTTTTTGGAATCTTCAGTGATTTTTGGCCCAGCGACTTTAGAGGCTTTGCAAGTAGCCAAGCGACAGAAACTGCTCCCGGTTTTGTTTCTATTGCAGCTGAAGAAAGAAGCAAGACCCAGAGTGGGGGCCTTCCTAAAATGCCTGAGTGCAGACTGTTGGGTTGTCTGGCTGCTGTAGTTGCTGTTTTCAGTGTCGCTGGCCTGGTGCTGTGCTGGGGCACTATGGCAGCTCTAGGAGCATCTTCAGTTGTGTCCTGTGTCGTCCTCATGAGTTGGAACGTGGCATGCAGTCTAGTTGCTGCGTGTCCACAGAGGCAGGAAGGTGCCATCTTGGACACGTGGCCTATTGTTTGGGAGAGGAGCTCCACGTCCACAGTGGTGGGAAGATGCCGCCTTCGCTGTTTCTTCTTTGTGACTTAAAGGACTAGACATGGCTTTAAGTAAGGTAAACGGCCATATCTTGGCCTCAGTAACTCTGTTTTTCCCTGTTTGTTAAATAAATCCCATTGTTGTTGTTCCCTAAGCCTAAGTAGTCTTGCAATTTGCATGCAGGTGTAGAACGAAGATAGTGACCAATAAGCAATTTGGGCAGTGACCCTTGGCCAGTTTTGATGCCCCTTCTGCCAGGTATCAAGTTCAGAGAGCAGGACTCAGGACACTGTGCTTTAGCTGCCATAAAGTCTAAAAGTCCCTGCTTTTCTTCCCCTTTCCTTGTTCCCCTTCTCTTCTTTCACAACCTTTGTTTTTTTTTAATTTACCATAGTAGGAAATTGGGGTTGAAAACTAATCAAGGATATTTTAAAGGCAAACTCCATTGTGTTTACTGTGGATCTGAGTCATGACGGTGGGAGTACAGAAAGACAGGGCATCGTGCTCCATGGCCCATGGGTCGCGTGTTCAGGAACAGAGAATATGCTGAAAAGAGCTGTTGTAGGGAGGGATGCGGTCCTGGTATGGAGAGACCATTCACTTGCTATTCTTGTCACCATAGATCCCGTCTTGGGTGAGGTCATAAGGCCAGACTAGGAATTGGGGGAAAATGCCAAGACAGTAACTGACAAGAAATCATGAGAATCTAATTCGCTAATAGAAAGAAAGGGTGGTATGGTGGACACTATGATGCACACCCAGGTCACTCTATAATCAAGGTCTCATTAGCCAGCTGCTTAGAAGATTATCAACACATTCTGAGATTGTGCCTTCCTGCCAAAGGTTATTCCCCTCAGGCAGCCCATTCCATTGACTGACAATGGCTGGACCAGGGGCAAATTTGCAGAGCCATTTAGCTCAGACTCCCACTGGGTTAGCTGGCTGTTCTTTGGCCTGAGTTGCATCTTGTCTTTTCTTTTTACTCAACCATTTATCTTCATTTTACAGTTACTAACACCAAGCAAACTCTTTAATATACATTTTGCCTGAGAAACTGTCTAATTCCTGGGAAAGAGACTTAATGGCAGATGGAATTCCTTTATGACCTAGGAGGCCATTAGCATGGGAAAAAATTATGTAGGTGAGAGATATATAAGTCAGGAAGTGATTGTATTAGACCTAGTCTAAGCAGGTGTGTGTTTAAGAAAGGGAAAGGGGGAGGGAGAAGGATGGTGAAAATTCATTCAACACCTAAAAGAATTAAAAGAATCCTGGCACAGGATTGATTAGAGATAAGGACTAGACAGAACCACTTCCTGCCACACCAAAACTGAGAAACTTGCCTTCATTTGTGGTTCCCATGGTTCCCATAAAGCAAATTACTCTTCAGGAAAAACTATATATTTTAGACACAATAATGCTGGAAAGCACAAAATAATGTTTAGAAATACATACCATTAATTTTTGTCAATCTCCACATTCTTGGGCCCTCTGAATTAGAAACACTCTCCAAGTTGAATTCAAAAGGGGGGCCATTTATAGGATCATCTCGGTCAATGGCAACAATCTCCGCATATGACATGACGGGTTTGCAGATTACCACTCTTTCTTTAGGTATGAATGGACCATTATCATTCACGTCTTCAAGTATAATTCCCAATGTCCCAGTGCATGATCTCCCATCTAGAGAAATAGATGGAAAATACAATATGTGATGTTTTTAGTAATCATCAATTATACATTGAAAAAAAAATTAAATATTTACTAAGCATTTGAAATATATAAATGACAGCGACAAGAACAGTCACAGGCTATGTCCTTTGAGGATGTTTAAAGGAAAACATTATCATTTTCATATCCATTCTACAGATCATAACTGCCATTTAGATTTGTCATTTATTATTATTATTAAGTATCTGTAATAAACATGGAAACTTTATAGAGGTGAGTTTTGATTGATTTTTAAAAGGAGAAGAGAAGAGAATATCAACAAGGATATTCTGGCATATTTAAAAGCACAAGGAAGTTCACGGAAGTGGGAAAGTACAGGGTGTACACTTATGTTCTGCTCATAGTGAAAGGGAAAACAAATTGGTGGAAGTTCACAGTAGACAGAGAAGGCAATCCAGGGTCTCTGAAAGCCATCCTAAAGAGCCTGGAGTTTGATACACATATAGAAAATACATAAGGTTTTGGAGTAGGGAAATTTTAAAGTAGGAGACATGTACCTAGAAGATTTGAACACAAATAGCACATGGAAATGTTTGAAAAATTAAAGACTCCAGAAGTGGGAAATCCTTGCAAACTGAGGAATAGCTTAAAGAAATCTATCTAATGAAATTAGCCAATGTAGGTTTTTTAAAAAGGAAAAAGCAAAAGCAAACTTTTACTTATCCCCATCCATGTCAAAAGAAATAAATAAGGAAGGCCACATTATACCTCTATTCTGCACCACAATGATAATTAACAGAGCCTGTCCTCTAATCCCACAAAGAGAAGAATGTAGGATAAAATTATGTCTGAAATCCCTAATTTCGGACAGTAATTTTGATCTCATCTATCAAGAAACCAGTTGCCAAGTATTGTTAAAAATATGAAAATAATGGATTTTTTCCTATTATTTTTCTTCTCTTCATTTGTCTTTGGCCAGAAAACATGTTTTGGCAAAGAGAGAAGGGAAGGCATAAAGGACAATATTTAAATGGTGAAGTTAAATTAATGATTACAACTTTATGAATTAAAGTAATGAATATTTTTTTTCTAAAATTTAGAGAGAATCAGAATATCTAATATATTTTCCAAAAGCTCTTCTAAATTCTAATGGTGCAAGCTATAGTATAACATTTTACATGTACTATAGTTAACATATATATTTTACAGAGACAAATACATGATATGGAAAGATTGTTTCATACACCAAATGGATCTCACTCTCATATTTCCCTCAATTTTATAGAGCTAACAGAAGATAGTTTTGCATCTTATATAATTTTATGCATCTACAATTAGTCTTTCTAATTTTATAATGTACAATGATTTATTTTTATATAATGTCCTCAATCAGAAATCTAATCCCCAAATTTATGTTAGTTTCCTAAAAAAGGAGAGACTTGTTTTCTAGGAATACACTAAGGGCAATAATCATATTTCCTCTGTAATCAATTTTCCTGCCAAAATGAGTATTTGGAGGTATGACTAGATAAATTGAAGGTAATTTTATGAAAAGAATGTTCTCAACTTTTTTGTATTATTTTTTAAATTTTCTTACATCATTGGTCATTTTGTACAGCGATTGCTTTCTCCCCTCAAATGTAGTGCCCATAGTTCTCCCACCACCATATCACCTGTGAACTATCACTACACTCCCTTGTGTTCTTCCCTCCCTTGTTTTGACCAATTTTTTAACCTCAATAAATCATTACCTAAAACACTTAAATATCTAAATTATTTTATAATTTCATCTCAAACTGAGATTGTCATGAAAAAGCCAACATAAGAAATCATAGCAAATCTCTCAATTATGTCATTCTGGGAGAGAAATAAAAGCTGAGAATATAATTAGCTTACAAATGGGTGTTGCTGGTTTAAAAACTGGAGATGTATGTAGTAGATAGATATAGACGGTTTAAAAACAAAGTTCTTACCTTTGTCTGATGCAAGGATTGTAACATTATAGATGCCATTTTTGACAGTCTCTGCCTCTCTATCCAGGCTTCTGAAAGTTCTGAGTTTCCCTGTATTTTCATCAATGGTGACCCATCCCTTTGGATCACTTAATTTCTTATACCTGTTAATAATGATAATTAAAAAAATAAAATGAATCACCAAATTATTATACTGGTTTCAAAATAAGTTATGCATTTTAAAAACATGGCAAATATGAAGTGAAATAAATGAGAATTATAAATACCTTATGCCACTGCTACTTTTTGTTTCTGGGTCATATGCTTTATAGCCATTGCTCTGGGTTCCCACAGGTGCATTTTCATTAATCCGAATGGTCTGCACTAAAGGACAACACTCAGGGCCCTCATCCTGATTTTTTACATTAACAGTAACTGTCACTGTGCTCATGGATGATCTGGAGGTAAGGTCTTTAGAATATGGAGCTTCATTAACCACACCAATTTGCAGGGTCACCTGTTGTTTTTCTTCATAGTCCAGTGGCTACAAAAACAAGTGTGTTGAAAATCAGATCAAGATATTTAAAATTCAGCAGTGTTAATTAGCATATATAACTAGTTACATTTGGAAATATATAAGTGCTGCATTGGAAATAGTCATGAGAATATTAAACATATGCCCAGAAATGTGGAGTTGGTAGGCATCATTCAACTGGTTCCATATTTGATTGGAGGCAGCAACAAATAAAAACTGTTCCTCAACTGCAAATTTAACACAAGTAATATAGGTCCTAACAAAGATTTCAGAGAATATTTGATGAAGGTCCTTCAAAGTTAACACTTGAAACATTACTTTAGGGGGTTCATACCCTAACCTAATTTAACAGTCATTTACCATTCTGTTAATGTGGGGACAGTGTATCCTATCATCTTGAGATAAATGAAATTATATATATCTACTTTAGGTTAAAAAATGTGAGTTTAACTTTATGAAATATTTTGAAAAGGGGAGAAAAGAGAGAGAGCTTATAGATATTATGCTTCCTTTTTTAACTCTTCTATCCCAGCTACTTTCTGAGAAAGTGGTTAGTACCAAGTTTAATGAACGGTTTTTATTTCATTTTTTTCTGATAATGTAGTTGTAATGAGAATGGGTGAATTTATTTTCTAAATGCAGAAACTGGGTTACGTTTGGTGACTTCCCAAAGATAAATTTCCTACTTAGAATACCAAGGATTAAGGCAGAAGCGGGTGAAGGGAAGAGACAGGACTTAAAGGACATTTCTTTGCTATTTTGAAACAGAGATTAATTTACAAACTGCAGCTAATTTCCATCATTTTAAGAAAAAAGAATTTGTCTTTTTTGATTTATGCTCCTAATTAATATGTACAAGAGAGACAGTCCATAGGCTCATGACAGAGCCATGTTGTAATAAAAGATGCAGCAAAAATAAGACTTTGACTTTGTCCAAAGTCAAAGGCACTCAGATGATTTTATGGGCTAATGATGGCTCCTGAATTGGCAGGGAGTTCTTCTAAGATGCTACAGACTACTATTAGAAAGAGGTTTGAGAAATATTTACATTTTGAATGGTTGAGATTCCCATGCTGAACCAAAAAGCTAAGGATATAATGCATACTAGATACAGATGAGTAGATCTGTAACCAGTATGCCTATGGGTTTAACCCAGAACATCATCATTTGGGATATTCAGTAAATAAGTGGGAGCTCTTGACCCAGTTACAGGAAGAATAAGCTAAGAATGATTGGCACTGTCCCATCGGCAGCAAAGTTGTGCTAGTTTCTGAACTGCTGAGAGATGTTGGTTACAAAGGGGATACTGTATCATATTAACTAAATACATACATGATATTTTTTAAGTCCTGTCTTTATAAAAGGCTTCTCAAATAAATATACCCATCCAATTTTATATATATGAACATAGCATTGACATTTACCAATATATATATGTTTTATATCTACTTTCACCAGAATGATCTTTTCATTAAATTCAGTATATTAATCTATTATATTATAAGCTACAAATAACTAATTTACTAACTTATGCTTACCTTAACCACACACAGAACTCCTTCATTGGTGTTGGGATCAGTTACAATTTTAAAATTTCCATTTTCATTACCCTTTAAAATGGTATAATTAGCTCTCCAGTTAGCAGTATTGATCAAATCCTTATCCTCAACAGTAACACGTAAGATTTCTATATCAATTGTATTTTCTTCCACTGATGTCACATACTAAAATAATAAAAAGGAGAAGAGTTTAATTAGTAACTTTTATAAAAATACACTAGAAGAAGTAACCCAATTCTTTTAGTTTCCCAAGTATTATGCTTACATGATTTTAAATCTTAAGTACAAACTATTGCCATGTGATCTGAAGTACTTCATATAAAGTCATGGGGCATAGGGAGAGGTGCACATCTTTAGCAGTTAACAGTAGGTTGTGTATTTTTCTTTATTACTATCATATACTTACAGAAGTCCGGGTAAATACGGGCAAGTTGTCATTCACATCTTCAATTTGAATGACGCAACTTGAAGTGGTATACAGTCCAAAAGGCTGACCATTCATGTCTTGTACTTTTATTTTCAACTGGTATCGATCAATTAACTGAAATAAAAGTAAAAATTTAATTGATAAGTGAAAGCAACATTATAAATGAAAAATTAATTTACACTCTAATTTTTCCTGATTTAACAATTTAAGAGGTACAATGTTAAATTTCACAGCTTTCAGGTAGTGGGAAAAGTACTCACACTAGTAATTTTCAATTGATGTGTAAAAACAGTAGTTTCAAAAATTAAAGTGCTACTCAGAATATGCAATTAACTGATTTTAACTACTCACAGAAAGAAAAGCTACAGCCATAATAGAATTAAAATTACATAATAATTAATTTTGATTAAAAGTTCTTCCTCCTATCCAAAGTACATTTTTATGCTCTAAAAAAAAAGACAACTGTCTTGTAATAAAACAATAAACAATAAAATGCAATAGCCTCCTATAAAATAACAATGCTTAACTATTCTCATTTACTAAAAAGTAAAAATCATTAAATTAGCATGAAAACAAAGTTTGGGGCTATGTAATTTTTCTCTCCATGGAAAAGAGAATCTGACTCTTAGGGCTCTCCATTCATCAGAGATTACAAAAAGCTAAAACAATGCAATTCTTCTCATAATGGTTTTATTTACCAAAAGTAATTATAGAAGGATTAAAAACATTAATGATAGTGCCTTCTGGACTAACCATTAAAGTTGGATTCTCTTTCCAACTTCAAATTAACAAATGTAATCTCAGGCACTTGGAAAATTCTCTTTTTCTCTTTACAAAATGATAATAATACCTTTCGGTATAATTCACCTTTTATCATAGGACAAAATAGGTGAAAAAATATCAAACTTCTACCTCCAATGTTCACCATTCTCTTACAAAGTTAACTTCTCCCTTTATTCCATCACCTCTTAAACTCACTTGTCCTCAAAACTGAAATTTCTCTCAATCTCTAAGTTTTTTACCAACATAGTTTTCCTGATTTACTCTTCCCTCATAAACAATCACATATGTACACCTGAAAAATAATGGCCTTATTTTATTTAAAAAATTTTAAAACCTCATCCTACTATACTAGAGGAACTATAGTGAACTACAAGTATTGGAAATAATCTATTGGTTGATGAAACAAGGAAATGATGTTTAATGCTCTAAATATTAACTCTGCTATCTTCAGATATAAGATAACTTCTGGGATTGAAAGTATTTAAAGGGTTGAAGGCAACAACAGCAGCAAAAACAAAGCCCCTGGAATCCTATAGTCAACAAGCAGCTGCAAGGGACTCTTGCATCAAAGCACCCAAGACTCCTTCATTAATCAAATATTCTCATCTGATTTATAGAAGGATCTATCCAAGTGTTACTGATAAAAGGGGATTGGGTTTATAATCTGATTTTCCTGGGCACATAAATTCCATGAAGAATCTCTATAATTTGTAGAATTACTAACCTAAGATAGTTGCAGTGGAACTGACAGAATAACTACGAAAGGTCAGTGTCTACATATGATTAGTAGCCAATCTTTCTATGTAAAACAATTTTGGACATAATACCAACATGCTTTCTGGAAAGTGATTTGATCTAAGGGGCAAGAGGAGACATCAAGTACAATTTGGGAATATGAATACAAGGTAACAGAAAAATTAATAATAGGAATCAAGAGAAACATGGGAAGGAGAGCATTTCTAGAAGAAAAGAGTATTCCATTTTATATGCACTGCATCTTAGATACCTGCAAAATATTTCAATAAAGATTTCTACAAATCAACTGAAAATGGTAAGTCAGCAATCAGAGAGATACAAACTTCTTTAATCTATCTAAGGGCAAGAATGTACAGGAGATTATTGAGAAAGAGATGATGCAGATAGGGGGAAAAAGTACTGTAATCTGCAGATAAAATATTTTTGTGTATTTCCAAATGCTTCACTTTTCATAATTGACATTTCTTGTTTTTAATAGTATAAATATGCTTATGTTATAAAATCTAATTTTATGAAACATACCATCCAAAAGACAATGAGCTAGCTTTTCAAAATTAGCACACTGCATGCTTAATGATCTCTGTTAACATACTTAAAATAATATTTTTTCTAAAAATAGATTAACAAAATGCTCTTCCAAAGCCAATGTACAGGTGACATACAGAGATATGCAAGTACTATAAAATAGTCATGCGATAACCAAGTTTATTAATTTTTATGTTACCTCTCTGTCTAGCTGGGATGATGACAAGGTGATCACACCTGTAGATGGATGCATAGAAAACAGGGTGGGTGATGCTGGTAACTGCTCAATAATGGAGTATTTTAGACGTGTGTGCATGGTGTCAGGTTCATCTTTGTCAGTTGCATGTACTTGTCCCACGATGGATCCTATACATTGAAAAATTCTCTTTAATTTTCAAAATGTTTACATTTTCACTTTATTTCACCATTCAAAAATGCTTTGAATGACTTCAGTATATATCACAGTAAAAGTGTTATAACTTTGCAAACTTTGCTTCCTTTCAAGTACCCCAATGTTCAAGTTTGAAATTTGGTGACCATATCCATAGTTACTCTATAGAATATATAAATTTATAAGTTGTTAATATAGCTCCATGGCCAAGGAATTCTAATTTTCGTTAACCCTTTTTTCCATTTGTAAGCCTAGAGCTAAATTGATTACATGAGTCAGTTTTCTCTGAAAATTTTTGGCTTAGTTGAATCGCTGTTGAAGACTCAAATTCTGCATTCTGACTCACAGATAACATGGCCCTTTTTTCATAAGATTGACAAAACATGTTATTCTCAATGACCTCTGTGATTGTGCCTAACATTCTGTCAACAATTTAATCACTGCAGAACATCAAATGAATTCTTAAAGCTAACACTTCAGTTGTGAAAAACTTGCTCTTTTTGGAACATATTATCTTTAAAATATTTATTTAACTTAGGAAGGCAAGTAACATGCATTGAGTAATGCCTATTTTTCAGGTACTGTGCTTGGCATTCCATGTGGATTATATTTCACTTAATCTCCATAACAAGCTTGCATCTAAGTATCCCATTTTACAAATAAGGAAGCTGAGACTTGTCAAAATTAGGAAGCTTGCTCAGAGGCACAGCACACAGCTACTGAAGGGCATGGTAAAATTCCCTGCAGAGTAGCCTGATTGACAAGTCTGGTGTTTCTGTCAGTGAGATATGCTGCCTCCCAATGGCCATAGCGAAACTCAATTTATAAACTGAAACATGATTCTATATATTATTAAGGTAGGCACTTACCAACTTTGCAGCCTTCACAAATTGAAAAAGTATACATTGTTTCTGTAAAAATTGGGTGGTTATCATTTTCATCCTCAACTCTGATTAGTAGGGGCAATGGAAGTTCTGGAGTATATCCATCGGGAGTTATTGCAAAGGCAGTTAGCTATAAAGAAAGCAAAATAGAAACAGAAGCAGAAATAATCTATTAAGAGATGGTTCAAAATTGCTTCGGTTTTAATTTGGAGACTGTTCAACAATGACGTATGAGGATCTTCATTTGTTATTGTTTTTGTTGTTCTTATTGTAACCTAATGCCAAAGACAGGGTCAAATTCATGGTGTACAATAGCATTTTGTGTTTAAAATCATCTAATACAATGAATTATAGACATTTTCCATTTCCTCAGTATTTATATACTGCTGTTTATGCATATAGTGGAATTTTAATATTTTCCCAAAACAGTCTGAAGGATTATTTTATGTTTTTTGTTTGAAAGTTTCAGGCACATGGATTTTAAATACAATTTCCTGAATTTTTTAAAACCTAATTTAACATTTTTCATACTGATTCTTGGGATTCCAATTTCCCTGGATGAAGTTAACTGGAATATTATATCATTTTCTACAAATTAGGATTTTAGGTATATTGACAATTAGATTTAGATAATTCTCTTCATAATAAGTTTTTTTTTTAATTTTAAAGGACAGAGTCAGAAATAGAACAAATGAATGGCTCTAAATTATATGTGGAGAACTATGGGGATTACACTTGAGGGGAGATAAAAATTGTACAAAAATGAACATCAATGTAAGAAAATAATTACTTAAGTTAGTTAGAAAAAAAATTTCAAAAATAAATTGTGTATGGAATGCAATTTATTTCTCTTGACTTTATCGTATGGATTTCTATTCCAATTTTTCTCATGATAAATTCACAGAAAGAACAGAACATCACAGGTACTAAGAATGCCATGTTAATAGCAATTTTAAACCGAAATATTAATTGAAAATTTCATATCTACTCAGTTAATTATCTGTGGATAAATAATTAGTTAATCCCAAACAGATGTAAAATAATTAAACCGATTTGAACAAAATAACCAGATCCTATAGAGTAAACAAAATAACATAAGGTTAAATTGTTACAGATTACTTCTCATTTCATCACTGGAAGTTACACAGATGATGAAAACACTGACTAGTCCTAGTTAAGCACCAACTACACTCTTGTTTACCACCAGTTAATTTTTTCCAGTTGCAAAGTCACTGAGGTTTAACTTCTGAACTTTATTAACCTGGTATCCCCCTCTCTGCTATTAAGAGGTTCAGAGATCTTTTCTGCCAACGAAATACCTGCTCTTCTAAGTGGTACTCATTTTACTTTTGAAAAAACAGTGAAATGTCAGTATCAAAAACTATCCAATCAGATGTGCTGTCATTTATTCTGAGAATTATTTGTCCTTCAAGTCAAGTCTGTGCTATCAGATATAGCCAGAACCCAGATGACAAACTTAGAAAACAGTAAAGGGTAAATGAACACAGGATGAGAAGCAAAATATCCAAGCTTAATAATTATTAATAAAATGCATAAATTTTAGATTTTACCTCAAAATATTCATACTGCTCACGATCTACAGGACGAGTACAAAACAGGTTTCCAGTATGTTTCTCTACATAAAATAAGTTTACAGGTTCTCGGTCGACTCCAGGTCCACTTATGGAATAATAGATGGTGTAGTTTTGGGCTGTGTCAGATTGAATCTAAAAAGTAGATGTTACACACTTAATAGACAAATTTTTATTTCAGGAAAACTTTTATATATGTAATTATGAAATTACATTGCCATTTTTATTACAGTACATACTCTCCCTCTTTACTATTATGTACAAATAAAAAGCAACAACAGAATAAAGAAGCCTAATAGTTAAAAAATTTCAAGGGCAAGGGATGAGGAAAATAATGTAGTAGTGTCTCAGTTTCCAAAATAACTAATTTTGAAGGCAAACTGGTACTGATACAGAAAAATATTTAAGACTTTTCCTGTCTTAGAAAACAAAGTGTTTTTAGTGTGAAAAATTATTCTTTTGTCAAATTTTAAGTATCTGAATTTTTATTTTTAAAACATAATATTTGACATACTGTGTTTAAAGTGTAGTATATGCAGAAGAGAAATTTGGAAATCCTTTTAATTGGTTTTTGTTATTTGTCAACATCTTCTTTATTATAAGAGTTGAATGGGGGAAATGAGTGAGAATGAAAGTGGCATAACAGCCTGAAAAGTGTGATGTTTTTGGTTCTTGATTCAAAAAGCAAATTTTTCCCAAGTTGCCTTCATCCTTTTAATAAGATCTTGATTACACAGTAACATGACAAACACAATTATTTTCTAACAATTTCTTTCTAGACTTCACACTGTTCTTCTCTCAAGTTGCATTAAATTTGTTGATGAGCTATAAGTCATAGACTGAGTTTCAGTGGCCACTTATAGCAGAAGGCAAGAACATTTGCTGGGATTTCCATTAAATGTTAAAAGAGAGAAAATGTGAGCCCCGTACGATTTAAACAGTGGACTTGACATGACATTTGTGTCTTTCTCCTTCATGACAATTTCATCCTTTACTTGGATGTAGTTTTGGAATTTTCTAGACTATGCCCATGTTATGTAATACACTTATTGAGATGAAAATTCATTAGGAACAATGAGTTTGAGAATACCAAAAGGGTTGAACAGTTTTATAAATGGTCTTTTTATAATTTAAACTGTAAAAAATCATATTCAGTTATAAAAATATTTATAACTATACACTGAAATATAAAATACACAATAATTATATACTAATATGAAACTTTTCTTGGGGGGGGGGCCTCCCTGGTAGCACAAGGGGTTGAGTCTCAGCCTATGAAGGTGTCCACAGCCACTGGAGCACTAGTTTGAACCCCGGCCAGGAAGATTCCCACGTGGCGCAGCAGACCTCTCTTGTCTCACCCGCTGCTCCCCTCAGAAGTGTACTTCAGTCAATCTGCTTGTTCTACTCCCCAATCTGTCTCTGGTGTCTCTGTCTCTACTCCCCAATCTGTCTCACTTCCCACACACACACACACCCCTGGCCTGCACCCCGGTTCTTGTATACATAAATAAATAAATAAATCTTTAATATGAAACTGTTTTTAAAATATTTACATATCAGTACTCAAATTAAAAATAAGATGGAAACCACAGATTTTCATGATGGAAAGAAAGTAAACTATACCTGTTGAAGAAAGTATGGGAAGGGACCCAAGGAGTTTTCCAGTATTGAACAAGGAATAGGAGCCCATCTTCTCTTGGCACGTCTTAGGACTTTTTCTTTAGGATGTCTTACCTTCAGCACCGCAATTTAAAGAAAGAAAAAAAAATAAATAAAGTCAATGACTACTTTATTCTCAAATATTAGGACTCTGTTATAGCTTTCTTCTCTCATGAGCATTAACTGGAGTAATACTTGAAAACCAAAGTAAATGCCAACACTACAAAAGATAATAAATAAATAAGTGCTTGTTATCACAGTTACCCTCTTAAAAAAATAACTTGATGGAGAAATCAAAGAAAGAGAAATGGAAATGGAAGACTGGAAGCAAAATGTAAAAAAAAAAAATTATTTCCATATAGCCATGCAAAAACATGGGAGGGGAGATATGCAAAGATAATGTGTAGAGCATGTGCCCTTCTAGATTTGGCATAAGTATCTTCAACTCACCAGCAACTAGGAAGAGTCAGGGGACCAACAGAGAGATCTGTGTCAGAATGAGGAGAGAAACACAGAGACAACTTTCGCAGTGCTGGAGGGAGCAGTGGCTAGTGTCTGAATGGAAGTCCTTTCTATCTTGAGCGTGACAGTATCATAAGTATGCATAAATCTAACCCTCAACCTAAAATAGTCTCAACCTAAGAATACAAATTCTGCTAAGATCTGCAGAGATAGAGCTTTAAAACTTCTTAATGGAAGTCTGCTTGATAGTCAAGATCCAGAATTGCTTCTTGGGGTCTACTCTCCAGGTGGCATGCTGCAGCAGATCCTAATTTCTTCTTTTATGTCCCAAATGAAAAGGAATAACAAGCTGTAATAACCCAGGTTGCATACTCTGACTGACTGAACACTGCTGAATTATGTCTTTTCTTTCTTCTTCAAGTTAAACTATTTCAAATACTTTCTGATTCCACTAGCAAGAATCATAAAATCTGGATCTTCCCGGATAATTTTAGTTACACCTGAAAAAAATATGTCATTGTACTTCATCTTCATAGTATAGTATACCTCTGTTTGATGCTCTAAAAGGACAAGTATTTTCCTCTCTTCTTGGTTCTCAGTGTTGGAAAGCAATATGTTAAAATTTCTCTTCTCTGAGGACAGAATAGTTTTCGTTGTATACACTGAACCATCTTCAAGGATTTGGAAATCAGGATCGCTTGAGTAAATTACATTAGCAGCTCTAAAGCACTCCTTCAGGTTAACTGTAAAAAATACATATGGCAATCACTTGTAAGAGACAGCATAACAATACATAGTTTTAACGGTAAACTAAGCATTTGGAGGGGGAGCCAAAAGCTTAAAATTAATTACACTGACACTTGTACATTGCTCCATTTTTAAAAGAACATAGGAAATGATATTGTTATTTAAGTTATAATTGAACACATACATCACTTCTTATAAATTTCTTACATCTTTTAAAGAAGAGATATTTATCCTGAAGTAAAGATATGTTAACTCCAGTGTTTTTATTTATGATTGAAATTAGCTATATAGTAATACATGAGAACACTTGAAGTTAAACTGAATCTAGATGGTTAATATAGGCAGTTATTAAAACATTTCTGAACTTTTTATATTTGTTGTTAAACAGTCATATTCTGTGTTCTCATTGGTTTGAGCTTAGACATCTGAGAATAAGCTGTACTTCATTTCCACAAAAGCATACACCATATACTTCATCTAATGTAAGTCCTCAAAATTATTTTATTATTCAAACTAAATCTTTTTATAGACTTCATATAATCATGTTTTTCAATAAACACTATTTGCTTCAAACACTATATATTACAAATAGTGATAGTTTTAACTATTAGGTACAATACCATTATTCTTCTAAAAATTACATTAATTTTAAAAGATCACACAAAATTAGGATTTATTATATATTTGGGAAGATCCTTACCTCTACCAACAAATTTCTGAGCATCTAATTCAGAGGGAATATGTAGTGTTACTTTTTTACAGGCATCACAGGAGAATGTTAAGATCTAAAATATAAAATCAATATTATGCATAAAAATCCTTCTAATGTATGTACAGTTTACAAAAATTAAAAATTTGTGTACTTATAGATGACTTGATATAATTAGCAAAATAAAAAAACACACTGGAGTGAAAAAAAATAAGAAAAAATTATATTGAGGGAAAGAATGAAGCAGTAAACCAAGAGTCACAACTCACTTTTCACAAAACATGTAAACTCAGAGTTCTTTACTCTCTTGCACTTTGTTTCCTATTCTTTAAAATATGGTTAATTGAATATTGAGGAACCAATGACAAACTATGTAAGAGAGCACTCATAGGAAGAAGGCATCAAAGGTATGCAAAGAGAAACAAAAGCAAATTGAATGAGCATCAAATTGTTTCTATTAATTTTCATTTGCCTATGAGCTACAATATCCCAAACAAAATCCCAATGCTTTTATAAAGCATTAACTCACCGACATGGAATTAATTATCAGTTGATGTAGGCCCCCCTCAAAAAAAAAAAAAAACACTTAATTTTTTTAATGAATTTTTTATTAAGGTATCACTGGTTTACATTGGGTAATATTTTGGAAATATAGGCTCCCCCCTTCAGCTGTAGTCACCACAGTACACGCACCACCAAAGCACCAGTAGTCCTCCACCACAGTCCACCGAAAACACATAATTTTGAAATATGAATTTATTTGGAAAATATACTTCATCATAAGTGAGGTCATTTTAGAAAATATTTCACTTGGACTTCTTTAAATGTATTAGTGACTTATGATAAACTAATTCCAGTACAATACATATTTGAACATACCGAAATTTAATTCTGTTCTCTCTGAAACTTAACAATGGATTTTTCTAAAAGATTTGTAATTATTCCCTGTTGTTAACTAAAAACAAGATAATTATAATTTACACTGTTATTTACAAATTTGATAAACATAAATTGAAAAAATTAAAATTTGGATAAATATTTTTATTCCCATACATATTATAGAACTTTTAATTCTCCAATTTAAAGTATTATGAAGGATCAGGTAAAGCAGAAATTACATTTAATTCACAAATTGGGGATGAACACCAATGTAGAAACTAATTATAAAGTAAAAGATGAGAAGAATGCTCACTAATTGTGTAATCAAGAGAGAGTAGGAGTAGAATCAGATGACTGAGAATTCCAGCTCCAGGTGATTAGAGTCATATGCCCACTTATTCATTCAACCAACATTTACTGACTGCTCACTAGATGCTAAGTAGTCTTCCAATGCTACGGCAGTGAACAAAGCAAAGTCCTTCACTTCATGAAGATTATAATGGGAGACATGAAATAAAAATACACATGAACAAAGGACGCGATGCCAAGGTAGAGAGGGGTAAATATAATGACAAAATTACAGCAGGGAGAGTAGGTGAAAGAGGGAAGACCTAAAGCCTGAATGAAATGAGGCAGCGAACAGCTCACTGACTGGGGAAGTGCCTTCTGATGGAACAAAAACCTGAACAAGGGACCTGGAGGAGGATTTCTTGGTGAACTGAAGGAACAAAAATAGTAGGGCACAGTGAGGGAGAATAACACCAGATGATAGCAAAGTGCCAATCAGGGGTATAACACATAGCTGTAAAGGCCATATTAAGAAGTATAGGTATATTCTGAATGAAAAAAGGAGGAAATGGCAGGTTTAGAAGCTAAAGAATGGCCAGCACTTACACAGACTCATTCAGGTGACTATGTAAGAACAGACTGCAGCAAAAGAAGAATGGAAGCAAGAGGGGTGGTTATAGCAGAGATCTAAGAGAACGATGGTGAGTGGGACTAAGGTAATGATAGAGATGGTGAGAAACAGCTGAATTAAGAAAGTAATTTGTTTAACTCTATTCTGGACATTCACTCATTCATGCATTCAATAGTTACTGAATCTCTACTATGTACCACATACAAAGTAATGTACAAGTTCCTCCTGATTCGTTCAATTCAGTGGCAAGACATATTTGTAATTTCAATAATGTGGGATAAATGCTATGATAGAGGAGTACAGAGCACTTCCTGCTAGGCTCATCTAAGAGGCAGGTGATGGCACCTGAAGGTGGCTACAAATTTACCATGTCAAGAGGTGGTGGAGCTAATATATTCCAAACATTGGAAGAGCAAATGGAAAGGCCCAGAGATGATACAGACCTGAAATATGGAATGACTGATGTACGCAGCATAAGAGTGACAGAGATGAACATGGATTTAGAGAAGTAGGTGTGGGACAGATTGTGAAGCGCATTAACAAAGTCTGTGGACTTTAACCCTAAAGATAATGAGAAACCAAGTATTTGTTTTTAGCAGATAAATTCATAAGAAGTTTTCTATTTGAAGAAGGTAAGTCTGACCAGCCTGAAGAACAGATTAAGGAGAAATAATTTTTACTTCTGATAATGGTGCCTGGGTCATTCAGACAAAACTCCTTGCCCAAACTAACAATTGTGAAAAAAAAAATTGTTTTTTTAAGCATCCTAAAGCATCTAGCACACAATTGCTAGGCAAAAACAGGATAAAATTAGAAAAGAGCTAAGAAGCATCTTCCAAACAGAAAAGACTTTTGTCTCAGTAGAGAGTAATTAAGAAATGCTTTGATTAAGTTCTGAGAAAAGAGTCCCCTACATTAACCAAGGACCCCAAATGCAAAACTTAAGCCTAGTGCATGTACTGCACATTCACATTACTGGCTTTGTCTTGGAACTTCAAATCATTAGTTTAAGAGGGCTTGGCATTAGAATCCATCAGAGATGCTCAAAGACATTTGGCTGAACCCTACACACACACACACACACACACACACACACACACACACACACACACATATGTGTACGTATATATATTCACATATATTTTTAAAGCCTCAAAAATAGGAACTGAAATGAAATGTACTTCTGATTTTTATGTTATAATCACAGTATCAATGGGAAGGTAGTAGAGGTAGCCCCACTAAATTCAGAAGCAAGCTAGGTTTTTCAAGGTCATCATTTATAGTAAACATTACTCTCAGGCATATCAGACAATAGGAAGATATTAGGTGACACGAATTAGAAAGGAAAAGGATAAAAAATCTCTATTTGCATTTGATATGATTGAAAACCCAAACAAAACAAACCAATACATTATTGTAAAACAGTAAGAATTTCAGTAAGGTAGCAGAAATCGTTATTAAAATATGGAAATCATTTAGTCTTCACAAACATAAACAGACACACACACAAAATTCATCTTCATACACATAAAGTAAAACTTCATACACATAAATTAATAATATCATGGAAGAGATTATTTTCCAAAGCAATATAAAGTTAGAATGCCAAGGAGTAAACTTAACAAGAAACATGTATAGAAAACCTAAACAAAATTTCTGAAGGACACAAAGTAGAATTGTACAAAAACAAAGATGTGTCACTATTTTAGAAAAGAAAATTCAACAACATAAATATATCAATTTTCACTAAATTAAATTATAAATACTATAATTCCAATATAGATTTTAATAATATTTTGATTGGAATTAGACAAGCTAATTTAAATGGTCAAAAGGAAAAATAAATAAGAAGACCTGCACAATTCTTAGCATCTTGTGTCACTCTATGTTCAGATTGCTGAGCCGTTGGACTCAAGAATTTAGTCACTGTATGATCACAAGGAGCAAGATATATTAAAACATGAATAAGAGATAAACTTTCATCATACCAAGTTAAAAAAAAAAACAGAATAGACAGGAAAATTGTAAAAAAGAAATCAATGACAGGATACTAGCCTTAAGAGATTCTATCAAGTCTCAATAATTAAACAATGCATTACCAGTATATGAACAGACAGAAAGACATTTTTCATGTCCATGTAAATGCTAGATATTTTTTCTTCCTGATTTATAAGGGCTCTTTATAATTTGTATACTAGCCTTTTAAAATATGATCTGCAAATATTCTTTTCTACTTTATCAGTTACCTTTTTACTTTGCTAATCATATTTTTACTTAGTTTGATTTAGTTTTTTTTGCCAGGGAGAAGTATGTGTATTTTAATATAATTTATTTTTGAATCATAATAGCTTTTGAAATCAGAGCTATTAATGAGCCTCTTGATTACAAATTTAAATAAGATTTCACCATGACTTTTTTCTACTCTGTATGCTATCTTATATTTCAAACTTTTATGTTTTTGGAGTTTTCTGTGTCTTGCATGTGATATAGATTTAACTTTATGTTTTCCCAATGATTGCCTAGATTAATTAGTTTCACTATATATATACACACAAACACACAGACACACATCCTCAATGATATGATACGCCATCTATAATAAAATAGGGTAGAGAGATCTATTAATATTTTTTAAATTATAGTTATTTACTTTTTTATCTATCAGTACTATTTCTGGTAATCTATTTTATTGATACACCTACCCATATATGAAATTATATATATGTGTGAGTGTGTTTATTTTTTGTGCCATTTGTAATAGCAAAAATATCAGAAATGATATCCATAAAACAGAAGATATCCATAAAATGGATAACAGAAGATATCCATAAAATGTGAGTGTAGATTTAATGGGACTTAATGAAGGATTAAAGGAGAGTGATGAGGAAGGAAAAACAGCTCTCAGACTTCCTACTTGCTGGAACAGGGTTGGTGGTAGTATCATTTGTTGAAATGTAAGACACTAAAAGAAAAGCAACATTGTTTGGGAAGATGATAAATGCTTTGTCACATGTCACAGCTGGAAGAGAGATATAAAGACCTATTGTTCAATGAAGACATCCTAACTAGCAATAAAAGCTTATTATGTGCATAAATTTACTAGCAATATAAATTTAGCACCTACATAGTATTTTAGGGACAGAACATGGAATGGTAAGTATGAATTTGAGAGGTTAGGAAGGTCAAAAGAAAAAAAGAGTGTTTTACAAGAATAAAGTCACAATCCGCAAGGTGGAATTATATAAGGAAAGATGTGAATTTAGCAATGAGAATCCCTGATGATCTCAGAGTTTTATTAGCAGTTTAGGCAAAAAAAACAGAGTTCAAGTGATTTAGACAACTTGTGAGGTGATGCAATAATAAGAAGTGGGGAGAGACTGATTCAAGGAATGGTGGATTACTTGCGTGTCTAAGGAGGAGAAAATACATAGGGTATCCCGCAAGTCATCCTTATTTAATGTCTTCTGCTCAAATGATCTTTCTATCTCTAGCACACATGAAGCTCACAGGGCTTTGCACAGACAGGCACATAAGCATCAAAACAACTTGAACCTTCCTGTTAGAAACTAGCAGTGACACATGCTGACAAAGCCAGCACTAGTTTTCTCCACCCAACTTGTGGACTATTAAGCCCTGAAATTAAGAAAGGCCAAGGAATTTTATTCACCAATGTCTGCTCTGTGATGTAAAGAATCTAAGATGTCACAGAAAGTTGTGTGTAAGTAATAGTAGAGAATTTCTATTTATTGCTCGCACCTATTATTTCCAGGGTTTTAATCAGGTCTTTTCTTTCAAAGAACAATGACTAATGTTGTAAAAAGAAGTGGCCACTTTATAGGAAATCTAACCAAAATCTATCCCTTTGTCATCTGCTACATGTCTTGTGACCGTTACTTATCCCATTGTTGTTTTCCTCAATTCTAAAATGTTAACTGCTGAATGCCCCATGAATTCAGCTAAGGGTTTGAAGTCTATTGAGCTCCTTAAGAAAGACATTCTAGTTCACAGTAACAACTACATTTTTTTTAATTTAAGGAATTTGCTGTAAAATAATAGCAGCAGAGAAGGGAAAATTATCCAAACACTTCAGCCCCCCAGAAGGAATCTTCTAGCTGTCTGTCTTCCGGTTTGTCACCTTGTCCTTCAGGGTTGGCTGGATTCCCAAAGCCTGAGGTTAACATGAAGGAGCACTACTGAGCTGAATCTGCTTTTCACCTCGGCTTTATTTAACTTTTCTGCTTACAGACATCCAAGAATTCTCCCAGGGGTTACTCCCTCGCTTTGGGTTCCTGTGCTTTCTGGTCCCCCAATGTTATCCCAGTGGGAGGTGGAAAGGACAGTACAGCCCCACACAGGGTCACTCCCTTCCCCTCGCAGCGCTGGGTGGATAGGGTTATGCTATTTTCTTCTGTGAAGTGAGAAAGAAGTTGAAGTCAGAGGGCTGGGGTTAAGGGGAGGGTGGAGAGGGCAGAAAAATCCTGACACCTCTAAGAACAAGATATTAAAACCTCATTTCCCCCAAAGATTAAGGGGAAAGCAGAAAGCAAGGTGACAAGCAATGGAAACTATACCAAGGTTCACCCCACCTCCGCAGAGTCACACACACACACACACCCAAACACACACACACACCCCAATTCCCCTAAAGGCGCAAAGTCCATGACCTGACCCAGCGGGGGATCTGCCCCTAACACTTTTCTGCCGCAGTCGGACCCCTTCCCAGGAATGGCAGGAGGCGCCCCGGAGCAGCACCTCCCGCTCGTACCCAGAGGCCACGATTTTAGATGGGCGTCTGCAGCTGCGGCCGCGGTCTCCGTCTACTGGCGCCCATTAAATCTACCAGCTACGGAGCCACCCTTCGCCCTCGGGAATCGTGGCGCCCAGGTCGCGATCCTCTCCGTGCGCCCTCCCCACGCCAACCCACTCTGTTTCCCCCAAGCATTCCGAAGCCCACCGGCCCCCACCGTGCCCGCCAACCCCCTCGACCCCCGCTCCGAGGTGTCCCTTTCCCCTCAACGGATCGCACCTCCTCCCGCGGCCCGGCGGCCCGGCCCGTCACTCACCGCGAGGATCAGCAGCAGCTGCCGGCCGAGGGCTCCGCTCCAGGAGCGCGCGGGTCGGGGGGCCGCCATGGGAAACTGGGGGGGCACTGGCCGGCCGAGGCACCCGGAGGCCGGGGTAGGAGCGCTCGTCAGGGCGAAGGGCCGCGACCCGGGCGCGGGCTGGGCTTGGCGCGCGAGGAGTGCGAGGCGAGGAAGCGGAGCGCGGGCACAGCCGCTTTTCTTCCCGGTTTCTCTGAACCGTCTGCCTCTCACCCAAGGGGCTTTTCCTCTGGCCGAGGGTGGGGCCCCGGCAGCGTCCGAAAAAGTCTGAGCGCCCCTCCTTCCTATTTTCTTAAGTCTTCATTTCTTTCGGAACGCTACAGATGGGAACTCCCTCTCGCCGCCACCCTTTTACCTGCGCAGGGCGTTTGTCAGCCGCGGACTCCACCTATGGGCCCCATCTCCCCCGCCCCGGTGTCCGCCTGGAGGATTAGCAGCCGGCCCTGCCCAGCAGAAGCCCTGACTGTACAAAGACTCATTCCCCCGAGCGAGCGCGCCGCCGCAGCAGGCTCCGCTCCGCCCTGCGCTCTGACTTCTCGGCCCGCGGTGGGCCCTGCCCCGGGTCAGGCCAGAGCCGCTGGGACAGCAGATGAGTTGGAGAAATGGACTTCTTGTCACAGTCGCCTGAGGCCCACTGGCTGGAGGACTGACTCCGGGGAGTTTTCACATTTGCCACACTTTACTGGAGTGAACTCACTGTAGATATCCAAGGCGGTTCAGACAGGGATTCCATCTGGGGCACACCTTTCTTTGAGGTTTTCTTTAGCTTTTATTTTGTGAGTACATTTTTCACGTCCAATATGTCCATGACACAAGAAAATCACCATAAGCTAAAGACTAAGCTGAAAAAAATAAATCAATAAAATTAAAAGAGAGTCCATGCTACAGGACTAAAACAAAATTAAAAGTAAATTATCTCAGAAGCTGCGGGACCTGGAAGCTGGCTAAATGGGGACTACTGATGTTCTCCAAGCTCTCTCCTGTCACAGTTCTAGCCCACCACTGACCTTCTTATAACTGATTTCCTAAATTGGACTTCTGGACATCTAGTGAATATGTCACTCTTCTTTTCTTAGTCCCTAAAACCAGAGTTTGTGGTGGGAAATGAAAAAGAATGGGATAAAATTTGCCTTTGGATTTGAAGTATGCTTAAATTGGATGCTTTATTGCAGCACTCAACCTAGAAGATTAAAATATGAAAGCGGTATGCTTTCAGCACTTCAGAAAGCAATGACAGGGCATTCTGACTCATTCTTCTGGCCCTCTTTTCAATTACTTAAACCAAGGAAGTCTGACCACAAAGGAGAAATTTACCTGTTCCACTTCGCTTCCTTTGTCTCAGGGTTGTTTGGAGAAACCTGTTTGAAAACCTAACCATGACATTCACACCATTTCAGTTCTTGAAGAACACAGCCAAACTTATTGTAATATTGAATATGTATTGAAATTTGAAAGTAATTTCAAGCAGTGCATGCCTTACATGTTATGTATTAGTCCTGTGCTACATTTTATTAGTGAATGACATATAATGAGCTGTTCTGTGGCCTCCCTCTACATACAATTTATCACTAAACCTTTGCTAGTAAAATAAACCTGGATCATCAACATGGGGCTAGAGTTGACATTGCTCTGTTTCCATATTTTCAACCCCCAGGTTTTTCCAGGCAATGATTTAATGAACACACCTCATCCTACTAATGATGACATCATGATCTCAACATGAAACTTTCCAGAGGATAGCAAAGCATACTAGTTTCAGGTTCTAGAAATCTACTCAGGCTGTCATCATAGTCCATGACTGTAGGCCATTCCCTAACCTTTACATATGCTTTAACCTTAATGCCATAAGGGGGGCTCATGTTTCCCTCATTCCCAGAAAGTGTGAAAAGGTAATTTGAAAATAATTCATCTGAACTATTTTCATCTTTCACACTTGGTAACTGAGGCTACTAACATGATGGGATTCTTAACAAAGGAGGACTTATACAAAGAAAACATTGTTAAAAGAAATAGAGGACACACACACACAAAAAAAAAAAAATAGAAAGATATCCCCCCTGCCCATGGGGATTTTCAAAATGGCAAACTAATCCAAAGCAATATACAGATTCAACACCATCCTTATCAAAATTTCAATAGCATTCTTCAAAGAAATAGAACAGAAATTACTGAAATCCATATGGAACCACAAAAGACTGAAAGACCAAAGCAATCCCGACAAAAAAGAAAAACAATAGTGGCATCTCACTTCCAGACTTCCGTATACTATAATTCTATAATAATCAAAACACCATAGCACTGGGCCAAAACGGACACACATCCATTGGAATAGAATCAAGAGCCCAGAAATAAACCTACACCTATATGGATAGTTAATCTATGACAAAAGAGCCAAGAGCATACTCTGGAGGGAGGAAAACCTCTTCAATAAATAGTGTTAAGAAAACTGGGCAGCTACATGCAAAAGAATGAAACTAGATTACTATTTCAATACACAAAAATCACCTCAAAATGGATAAAATACTTGAATGTAAGACCTGAAACCATAAAATACACAGAAGAAAACATAGGCTAAATACTCCATGACAAAAGCTTCAGAAATATCTTTGTGGATTTGTCTCTAGCAGCAAGGAAAACAATATAAGTAACTGGGACTACATCAAACCTAAAAGCTTCTGCACAGTGAATAAAACTGTCACCAAAACAAAAAGACACCCTACTGAATGGGAGAAGATATTTGCACACCATACATCTCATGGAGCTGTCATAGATCTAAAAAGAACTCAAGCAACTCAACAAAAAGAAAACAAATTACCCAATCCAAAAATGGGCAGAAGAACTAAATAGTCACTTCTCCAAAGAAGACCTACAGATGGCCAACAGCCACATGAAAAAATGTTTATCCTCACTTATCATCAGAGAAATACAAATCAAAACCACAATGAAATACCACATTACTCCTATGAAAATGGCCTATGTTGAAAAGACCAGGAAAAAAAGTGCTGGCGAAGGGGCAAAGAAAAAAGAACCCTCTTACATGGGTTGTGGGGGTGTAGATTGGCCCAGCCCTTACAGAAAACAGTATGGAGGGTTCTCAAAAGACTAAAAATACATCTACCATGCATCCCAGCAGTTCTACTCCTAGGTATCTACCCAAAGAATACAAATACAGTAATTAAAAGAGAAACATGGACTCACATGTTTGCAGCAGCACTATTAACAATTGCAAAGCTATAGAAACAAGCTAAGTGCCCAAGTACAAATGAGTGTATCAGCAAAGTGTGCTAAATATATACACAATGGAATACTGCTGAGCTCAAAACAATAAACACTTGCCATTTGCAGCAACATGAGTGGAACTGGAGGGCATGACGCTAAGTGAAATAAGTCAGAAGGAGAAAGACAAATACTGGATAGTGTCCTTTACATGTAAAATTTAGAGAAACAAAACAGAGGATCAGATAAGCCAAACTAAGAACTAACCCTAGAAAGCTGACTATATAACTGAGACTATCAGAAGGGGAAGGAGGAAGAGGCCCGAGCAAGGTGTGGAGAGAGCACAATGGACTAAGGAGGAGACGCATGTCTTGGGGGAGGGTGTGATGTGGTAACAACACCTGAGCAGGGAAAGCCTATACTTCTAGGACACAAACAATCATGTGAACCAAGTTTCCTCTATGAAACTTTTTTTTTTAAATAAGTGATGTGATTTTTTTTTGGTTTCATAATAAAAATGTTTTCAACAAAGAAATAAAACACAAACTATGTCACCCAATTTATTTAATGTGTTTAAATTAGTCTATATGGTTGCTGAAATTGATTCCTCTTTAATACAATTTTGAAACAACGGTATAAATTCAAATGAACAATAAAGTGTGGATAGAAGAATTGTTTTTAAAAAGACTGTTTTTTGACTATGAAGATAGTACTTCTGACTTGACCTGATTTCCTAGTGTGCCATTGTAAAGGGTGCATGACCCGAAAGTATCAGACAACTTCCTTTCTGTCTTGGACTGCCCAAGTAACCTCCCAGGCTTCAGGATTCCCATTTGTTAAGATAATTAAAATAACGCTGGATGCTGTCAATGGTTCCTCCACATCTCAAATTAAACTTTGTATACGTCCTATGATTTTTTTTTTTTTTGGGAAGGTTGGCTACCAGTGAATGTTTATTTCCCGATATAAAGTCAGATGACAGAAAGCTAGAACCAGAGTAGTACTTAAAGTAATAATAATAATAATAAAATCCACCCAAGGCCCATGGGGCCAATGTCTGTAGCCTAGCTTTGTAATTTTTGAATTTCAGAAACTGGAAACTAAATATATTAAAGACAACAACAAAAAAAACCACTTAATCACTGATGTATCTAGAGAGACAGCTTCTCCTAAGCTGCGTGACCTCTGCCAGTCCTGCCCCTATTGAGGTCTCGGGAGGAGGGATTCACATGCTCAGAATGATCTTTAGGGTGAATGTGTCTTGGCACATTGCTGACACAGAATGGAATCCAAAAGGGAAGCAGATCTAAGAGAAAAAAAAATATTAATGGACACTGTCTAGTTACTTTATAGGTAAAAAGAAGAAAATATTTAACAATCATAATAAAATCAGCACAATTAAAGTATTTACCTCTCAGAGTTGTTGCATGGATAAATGATAATATGCTTGAAAGACACTTAGAAGAAAGCCTGGCATATTCTAAGCGCTCCCTAAATGTTAGTTAATATTGGTGTCTCTCTGGCCCACCCGCACACTGCCTTTATATTCCCCAATATCACATTCCTACAATCCCCTCTTATCTGTCACTCACCCACATATCCCTGTGACAGTTCCCTAGTTCCCATTCATCTGACACCTCTCCTCCCACCCTAGTCTAGGGCTATCCTCAGTGTTAACTCATTCACCACGTCCAAATCCTTCAATGTTCTCCCTCTCAATAGGATTCCAGACCTTGTTTGATGCGAATAAATTAAATATGCAATACTAAGATGAGAAAACACAATTTATGCTAATTTTGTACTTTCTGAAAATTTGGACCAATTTTATTCAAAAAAAAAAAAAAAGAATCCTTTTATAATGGGAGAAAAGTTTTTTAAATGTTGTATTGTTCCATAAATAAAATACTTATATTTGCTCATATTATCTATGTATCTTTGAAATTCTTTTTTTCAAAATTGGTCTCAATAAAGTGCAGTATACTAATCAAGCTCCATTTCCATTACATTTTAAAGTACATTTTGAATAAATAAAGGCTAACATGTGAAATAAACTCATAGTATATTATTATTTCACTTAATACACCCTCAATAAAAACAAACAAATGCATGGATTTCAAGGTAATTGTAATGAACATACCAGAGATGGTCCACCATGTTCATATGACCTTTAATTGATCCCAGTGGCACGTGCTCCCCCAGGCATGCTAGGAATGAATGTGTTCTTAAAACAAGAAAATTTTCATTTGTTTGCTTTATTGGTTAATTCGTTTCACAAGTATTTTTTAAGTACCTACTATATCTCAGACATTGTTTTTGGTATTGGAAAACTGAGGTGTACAAGAAATAAAGGACAGATACTCAGGGAAATGTCTAAGGAAATATAAAACAACTGGGAAGTACAAGAAACACTCTCCATTTGAGAATATCATGCCAACTCTTTTGCCCTTTATCTTAAATACAACATGAAATGTAAACACCGTTCTAAATGGATGGAATATTACCAAAATAAAAGTTATTTGTTAAATAGGTCCATGGAAATGATGTGACTCTTTTCTCAAATGAACCTAGAGACAACAAGGGAAGGTTTTGTTAGAAAGCCTTGTCTAGAGCACACCTGTTCTTGGCCTTTTGACAACCACGGCTACCACTTTCTACTTCCTTGCTAGCTCTGCGCGCGTTCTCATTGGCTGGCTTCGCCTACTCAGGTTCTAAATACCGCCCTCCGCACACAAACACAGATGTGCTTTGCAGACCTTTGCACTGGGAAGGCTCCTCCTCCCACGGTGCTGTGCACTCTTTTTCTGCTGCCTGAACTGTTTGCAGTCCCTCTGACCTGACTGACTTCCTCTATTCCTGTAAATGCCAACTTTTGTTTTCTTCCCTACCAAGTCAAAACCTCTATTGAGGTCAGATCTTCCTCATTAAACAGTTGTCTCTATAGAGCACTTGTCACAGTAACGGTGCTAAATTTGTTGATTAAATGATTTGATTAGTAGTTGATTCTCACCAAAGACTACGTTTTTACGACTTCAGTCACCTGTGTCTTCTGAGTTACCCGCGCATCCTCCGCGCTGTCACTGCAATTCCTAGCATGTAGGAGATACCTAATATGCATTGGCAGCATGAATGAGCAAGTGCATAAAAGAATTATTGAATTCTGAGCATTTTTTGGCAAGGAATTTTTTGCTTTTCTTTTTCTATATTCATTATTTATTAACCTATTAAAGTAATGTCTTCAGTCAAATTTGGCAGAGTGGGAGTTCCTAATATTATCTCAAACAGGGTGGGCCTGATTTAGTGTATTTGTTAAAAGGTAAGTTGGGAAGTATTTCTAATGTGGTTTTTTTTTTTGTTGTGTGTGTGTGTGTGTGTGTGTGCGTAAGGACATACAACTAGGTTAGTGGGTTTTAAATAAAGACTCAGAGAGAGCAGAAACCTAATATAAAATAAAAGTAGTGACAGCACTCACCACTAAGGAAAGGGGAAATAATTTATTGATGGCCTTAGGAAAGTGAGCTCATTATTAGAGAATAATAAAACTGACCACTACTTAAAAAATATAAAAAGTGGCTTTCAGATTGGTTAAAATTTCCCATGGTGATAAAGACATAAAGTTAATGGAAGACAATCTAGAAAAAAATCTATGTGACCAAAGAGTAGTCAGAGATTTTTAAAATAGCACTCAAAAAGCATGTACTATAAGTGAATAAAGAAAAGCTGTATTTGATTAAATTAAATTTCAGACTTTCTATTAAACAAAGGATATCATGAATAAAGTTAATAAACAAAGGATAATTTAGGAGAAGACATTATTTATGGCTAAAATAGAAAAGGGATTACTATATAGAACATCCTAGACATCGATAAGAATGACAGGAACTTCAATAATACATACATATATATATGTATGTATGTATGTATGTTTTAAATATATATACACTAGCCTATATATATATTTTATATATGTATATGTAGGCTATATACACACACACACACACACACATATATATATATAGGCTAGTGTATGATTAGGATTTTACAATAGAGGTATCTCAAAGTCTACAAAGTATATTTTAAGAAACCATAGAAGTTTATATTAAAGCCATAAAATATGTTTTTACATTTGTGGGACTAATAAAAAATAGGAAACTGATTGTCTCTTGTCAAAATTACTCCATGACTAAATCTAATTTTTCACCTTCCCAGATGCTACACACTTAAAGTGGAATATGGCTAGAGATTAGCTCTTCCAAGTTCAGGAGTTTCACTCTAAGGTCATGATCAGTATCTCAAGTAGACGTTAGTAAAGCCTAGCAGTCTTATCTTATTGTCTAGTCCTTTTATGTCCCTGTTTATGTTTCCTTGGCAATATTTTCATACCATGTTATTTCTGCTCAAATCTCCAAATGTCCTCCTCTAGCCTCACTTTCCATTACAGTTTAACTTTCTGTTTCACAGAGAATATAGAAATGATCAAGGAAAACTTCTAGAAGCTTCTCCACATCTACCTGCCTGCATGCAGCATTAACATATAAATGGCCTTTTTGCTTATGCTATGGAAGAAGTGTCTCTCTTCATGGCTAAAGTCAACCCCTCTACTTGGGCATTCATTCCCATTTCCTTAAGGTCATTGTTCTAGGATTTTTGCTTCTAGATCATCAATTTAATCTATATATGAGTCTATACACTAAGCTAAATTAAATTCACCAGAAATTGCTACTTCTCTATGTCCTATTTCACCCTGTAGCTATCACATTCCCATTCTCTTTTCTCCTTTATGGAAAAAAAAATTATATATATATATATATATATATATAATTTATATAATATATATATATGGAAACAGCTGCTCTATATTTACTATTTTCAACTTCATTATTCATTATTTCTTGAGTCCCTTCTGATCAGGTTTCCCTCCTAACACCTATCCACAAAGTGTTCTTACAAAGGTTATAGAGAGGTTCATATTGCTAAATCTAATGGCTAGTTCTTTCAATTCCATCCTGACTTAATTGCAAAGAATTGGTATACCTATCCTTGAAATACAAGCTTCTCTTGCTTCCTGTTTTTCCTTCTCTGTTTCAGCGATTGCTTCCTCTTCACTCTGCTACCTCTTACTCCTGGAATCCCCAAGACTCAGGTGTTGGACATTATTCTGGTTCTTTTTACCCTCTTTCCCTTGTATATATCTCTTAAGCTTCTGACTTTGAATTCTTTTTCTCCAGATAGCAACCTCCATCAGGTTTTGATAATATGTCTTTTCAGTAAGGTTTTCTCAGAGCACCTTGGTTAAAATTTCAACTGTCTGACCACTTTCTTAGGATTTTAACTAAAAGCGTTGTGAGTTTTCTCTTACTCTTTCCCCTGATAGGTCTTTGTTCCCTATACCTTGTAACTGTGGAAGTCCCTTTCCATTTGTTAAAGGGTTTTTGCATAGTTTACTAGCCTAAGGATTCAACAAATGTCCTAAAGAGAAAACCAGTAGTATGTGAAGTTCCTCCAGTCTCTACTTTTGTCACTTTAGCCCTTCACAACCGCTAAAAGCCTGGCTACTTTCTTTCCAAGCAGTGACCACTTGCTTTGTCTAAGCCTAACTGGTGTTCTGGATCTTCAAATGCTCCCTGGGAAAAATCAGAAGTTATCTTTCAGAAGATAAACTCAACTTTCTCTGGTGCTTTCCTCTCTTGAATATTAGCCTCTCTAGTTCTTGTTGATTATGAAACTCTCTGATCTCTATAAACAGATCGATTTCATTCAGATATTCTAGTTGATGTTGGTGGGATTTAATGGGCAAAATCAACAGGACTAGAGATTAACCCAACCTGATTGTTCCATTAATCAGTGATGAGAAAAAAGGATATCCTGTCATTTACAAAAGCATGGATGAAACTAGAGGACATTGTGCTAAGTGCAATTAACCAGACAGAGAAAAGCAAGTACGTATGATCTCACTTACATAAGAAATTTTTTTTAAAAAGTAAGTTAATTTCATGAAAACAGAGTAGAACAGTGGTTACCAGGAGCTGAGGATTGGAGGTATATGTGAGTGCTGGCCAAAGGGTGTATAACCCTTCTATTATATTTTGAACCAATTTTGAGGGTTGAATGTAGAGCGTGGTAGCTATAATTAATAATAATGTGTTGTGTACTTGAAATTTGCTAACAGAATGCACCTTAAACTTTCTTACCACATAGACACACAAAAGGTTACTAGGTGAGTTGATAAATAGGTTAATTAACTTATCGTGGTAATTATTTGAAAATTACACAAATATCAAATCATCATGTTGTATACTTTGTATATATGTATGTTTTTTATATATGTGTATGTTTTATACATATATGTTTTATATATGTGTATGTTTTATATATATATGTATGTTTTATATATACATGTATTTGTAATTTTATGTGCTAGCTGTAACTCAGTAAAACTGAAAAAGAAATCCAATTAGTTCTCAGACATTGACTAGGCCAGAGACCAGTTTGTTGTTCCTTGCTTACACCCATCCCAGGTTCAGTCTTCACAGAGTGGCCGTTCTAGGAAATAGTCAATAAAACAAAAACCTGTTCAAATATTTCAAGTCTTTTCTAACCTCTTTTGGATATATTCTTAATACACAGCAACCATCTTTAAAATCTTTTCTTCCATGGCTATCTCAATATTCCCTACATTATTTGCTACTGCTTTCTAAAAATTTAAAAGTACCTTGGGTCCAATAGAACATGGTGAAAGATCATTGGGGCACTGGTGGTGGGCATGGTGTAAAAACATACATTTGTAGAGGTTTAAACCTGTAATCCTGAAAGCAGATACAACAATGAGGTAACCAACTGACCTCAATAAACATAACTTGAAAAAAAATGAATGTACCTCTTTGCTACTTCTCAGTTTCTTATTTCTCAACAATAACATAAAATTAAACAAACCACTTCCTTATTCTCTGAGCTTACCTTTTTATTTTATCTATTGTTTCCTTTCTTTCCTAGAAGTTTATTGATATATAATTCTCACATTCCCTTCCATTTGTTTTATTTCACCCAATATTACTGTTCACTAACATATTAATAATCAGCTTATTTTTTGTAACAGAACCCTAGAGTGGAAGAGGTAAGGCGTGGAGAAGGAAGGAAGGAAAGAGTTTAAGTGGAATGCCTAGTTTTTACTGATTGAGCAGAGCAAAGAAAAGATGCTTTGAATAGTCATACAGAAAAAAAACAAATTCATATCACTAGACAAATGGAAAGCTAAATAAAAAGTGCTTTTTGCCCTAAATGAATTTCAGTCTGGAGGGATGATAACATGGAAGTTAAATAATAAAAAATATGCCTCTTTTTTTCCGACTGTGAGAGAAGAAGTATCACCTGGAACTCCCACAAATACCTCAAGTTCAAAATGTCCCAAACTGAAGCCATTAACTTCCCATGACAAAACTACTTTGCATTTCTTCTCATTGTAATTAACAATTTCACGATCCTCCCACTTAACCAAGAAAGAAGCCAGGGAGTCATCCTAGACACCCTCGCTTTGCCTCACCCTCTTATCCCATCTGTTTTGGGGTTCATTGCTGTAACTTATTTGTCTTCTCTCATCTGAACCACCTGCTTTGGTCCTCCAGCTCTATATCTCCTCCATGATCGTGGTTTTCAAACTGTTTTTTTGTTTTGTTTTGTTTTTGTCTTTGACTCTAGTAGTTCTTGTTTTCTGTTTGTTTTGTTTTACTCTGGCTGTTATTTTGCTTGTTTGTTTATTTTGCTTTTTGGCTTGGGAGTCTTAACTTCCATGTGAATTAGAATGCTTCCTCCCACCTGGCTCGGGAGCCTTCTCTAACTTCCCCAGGTAGGGGGCGGCTTTTCAAGTCTCCTGTGTACGTGCAGTTTCTTTATCTGCTTCTATTATTACAACAGGCCACAGCGTTGCATGTAGCTATTTACTTTATAAATCGGTCTCCTCTGGAGTGAATTAATGTTCTATTTTTAGTATGTTCAGATAATCGTAGAATTTGAGATTTGACATACACTTGAACTAGGAGCAGATTACGTTGTTATTAACGAAGATAGGGACAACAGGAAAGTGGTAGTTTTCGAAGGCGTTAAATAATTTGCTTTTGAAGATACTGAGTTTGAGCTTTTTGTGAGCTGCAAGGCTGGAAATAATTAGTAACCAGTATGGATGTGGAATTCAGGCTTTAATTTCTGAAACAAACTGAGTTTTTTTTGTTTTTTTTTAAGATTTATTTATTTATGCATACAAGCTGGGGTACAGACCAGAGGCATGGGGCGGTGAGAGGGTTCACCAGAGACAGAGTGGGGAGCAGAACAGAGAGATGGAAGGAAATACACTGCTGAGGGGAGCAGCGGGCAAAGCAGGACAGGTCTGCCACTTCATGTGGGACTCTGTCTGGCTGGGCATCGAACTCACGTCGCTGCTGTCAACAGCTCCACAGCGCAGCGCTTAAGGGCTGCACAACCAGGGAGACCCCAAACTGAATTTTTATATATGTGACTTAAAATACACTCTTACTCTGTAGTATTTCATAAAACTTGGCAAGTGAAGTTATAGTTTATGATTCCTTTATGATTACATAAGGAATAAATATTTTGCTCAGAATCATATTGCTCTGGGGCAAGGTAACACTGGTTAAGAATAAGAAACAGTATTCCTCCTGCATATTTGCTCCCAGAATACCTCACATCATTATGAAACATCTTCCCTTAGCTACAAGCCCTGATTTTACAGCTTATATGCTCAGCTGAAAAACTGTATTTCTCACTCTCTCTTGCAGATGTTGCCCAAGGTAATATAGGCAAAATTTGCTAGAGACATTCCTGGAAATGATCCCTAAAAAGAAAGCTTTCCCCTTGCCCCCTTTTCTTTTTTTCTGTTATAGAAGCAGCTGTGATGGTTACATTAGTGATCTTATGACGGTTGAGCAAAGAAAAAAGAAACCCTGGGACACTGATTACATCAAGAAGCCTGCACTCAAGTCTAAGATTCTGAACTTGTTTTACATTAGAGAAAACAAGCTTATTTAAGTCACTTTTTCCCATTACCAGGTAGCCTAGTGCAAGTGTTAGTCAATTGCTTAGATCACTTTAAAACTATTTTTTTTATATAACCTCTAATGTAGAACAGCAGAATTCAAACTTAGTTGGTGAGCATATGGGACTTTCATTTGTCATACAGTGAAAAGTTGTCTTCTTTCTTGCATGCTGAAAACTCTGCCACTTTCTGCTTGCTAACCTCATCTTTACTCATTTTGAAGTCTATTCAGGTAGACATAAAAAATTTTTTGATTGTGATGGAAGTCACTGGACTAATTAAAAGAAAAAATAAGTTTTATTTACTTTTACTTACCTTTATATTAAGTGAAAAGTAAAAGCTCCCTCACACTTTTAAAATGCAATCAAATATCAATTTTCTCCAACTTAAGGAAATACACCAAATTGATTACAGTGTTCATAGAAACAGAGGATGAAATAATGGAACTAATATGCTAAATCTTAAAATGTGTCTCTTTAGTCAAGATGTATAGTTAAATTTTTTATTTACTGTATCCATTATATGTTAAATGCCATGTATATATACTTTAAAAAACCCACAACAGAAAGACATTGTAAGCACAGGAGTAAGAGAAAATACAATGATGAATGAAACATCATCCTCGTGTTGAAGAACAACATAGCTTATCTGGTAAAACCAATGAATAAGATGCTATTTATAGCTGAAAGGATTGAAATAAATGACTTCATAAATATCAACAGCAGTTTCATGGGAGAATTCGTGTTGCCTTATTCCTAGATTCATGACTTTCTGCAAAGTCAGAAGGTTTTAGAGGATGGAAAAGTGACTAAGAAAAGACACACCTATTTTGATTTTCAGGAACTAATTATTCACTTTTTGTTGAGGTCATTTAAGAGTACATCGAAATATCCTCTTGAGTAACCATTTTTGAAATCTTAAACAATAGAAAATGATTTCCCAAGAAAGATTAAGCTTATTGAATCATGATTTAGGTAAATCAATGATTTCCATCCAATCTCTGTTCTCTCCCTACATCAGATTAGACTCAGATTCAACTACTTTCGAGGAAAAAAGCCTAAAGTATCACTGCTTAAACACACAGAAGTTTACTGAATTTGTCTAGAGTCAGGCAATGCAGGGAGATTTGGAGGCTTCACAAAGTCATCGAGCATTCAGACTTACTTGGGAGTAAGTTTATTTTTCAGCATGTTTAGTGGGTCTGGGGAGGGAACAGCAAATTAACATTTCTAAAGAGTTTCCAGGTGATGAGGATACCGCTGTTCCAGGCATCATACTTCAGAAAGCACTAATTTGAATTTCAGGAGGAATCAAATAGGTGAGATATATGTGTGTGTAAAACACAATACTCCACCTGTGAGTAACTACTATGGGCAAAATGTTTGTGAATGTGAAGTGTATATTTTGTATAAATGAACTGTGTAAATGTTATCCACCTGATTCCTAATTTTCGATATATTTTAGGAGAGACAAAGTCAAAACAAAGAAATTCATTCACTTTGGATTAGAGGATCCCTTTTAGTTTTTCTTGAATTATACCTGAAAGAAAATAATTCTACATGAATTTTTGACGTGAAGTCTAAGTTAAACTTCAGATATATCAAAGAAAGTAATAATTTCATGTTATATCATTTAATGGTCCCCATATACAGGTAAATAAGAACACTCCACAATCAGAGGTATTAATTGCCCACTCACAATTAAATCTTAACAATTTTGAAATCCTCTCTAGTCTCAGGCCAAATACAGAGAAAGGCCACTCTTGTTTTAATTATTTTTTCTAGTTCTATAAATTGTGTCAAAGGGCATTTAATTCCTAGCAATCAAAAATTACTGTAAAAATAGATTTTTAACTGCTTGAGTTACCTTCATAAAATACATACCATGATTATAATTCACACATTTGTTTTTATAATGCTTTTGATACTTTAGTCTATTTATATACTAGAAAGTAACTCAACAGAGGTAAAACTTGAGGCCAAGTGTGGTTTTTTTTTATGTAATGCTGTCTTTTCAAAGACTTTTATAAATTTTGCCTGCTTAATTTTATTGGGCCTTGCAAAATATATAGGGTCTATACATTCTTTTTAAAAAAATTTTTAAGATTTATTTATTTATGCATACAAGAACTGGGGAGCAGGCCAGAGGTGTGGGGTGGTGAGAGGATGTACCAGAGACAGAGCGGGGAGCAGAACAGGCACATCGATGGAAATACACTACTGAGGGTGAGGCAGGAGAGGTCTGCTGCGCCATGTGGGAATCTCCCTAGCCAGGGATCGAATTCATGCTGCAGTGGCTCTGGACAGCTCCACAGCGCTGCGCTTAACTCGTTGCACCACCAGGGAGGCCCTACATTTTTAATCATGTTTACTTTTGTTGTATCGCTATTTTCTTCTACCTACCTAAGTAGAAAGACAAACACAGTGTCTGCTAAATGCAATATTCTTTCAGATATTTTACACACAAAATAGAAACAGATAAGTAGATATACTGCAATATGCATTGTTTGTCTCATTATACTAACTTAATCCAGGATTTTCAACTAATATAGGAAATTTATAACTAAGACACCACAGTTTTTTTTTCCATGACGATAAAAATTCTCAACTCTAAAAATTCCATTGAGAACATTTTCCAAATATCATAGCATACTCCATTTTCTAGAAGTAATTATACACATAAATATCAAGTTTTCTAAAATACTTTTAGTGAACTCAAGGACTTAAAAGCTTGGTAAAGGAGGTGTTAACAAAGGTCCTTGAAAATAATATCAATTTTTATATGTTTTGGTAAGTCAACATAATTTTTCACAAAAGTTTGAGATCTGAACCAAGATAAATAAAATGTAATTATGTTTTCCCCACTAGATTTAATTATAGAAAAGCAATTCATATTATTAACTTACATACCATTAATAAATTAATAATTAACATACGAAATAATCCATAATCCACAATGTTTTGTAAACAAACTAAATTTATGAGCAGTCCAGGGTAATTTCATAAATAGCATCCATCCTACAACTAACATTTAATTTCCTAACATTTAATTTTAAGTATAAACAATGAATGACTTTGAATTTCCTAATTAAATCAAAAGATGGTCACAGTTCCACTGTGAGATAAATTTTAATGATATTTGGAAAAAATTTTAAAAATCCAAAGCTTTTTAACACAATTATTTCCCACATGTTCAAACACTTCTGGAATATCTTTGGAGTGTCTTCTTTTGCTGACAGATAAATCTGTGGACTTTAATTGTACTTTATGTTTTGATATAAATTTTCCCATTCATATGTAAACAAATGTAAGAAATATGAAGACATAAAAAAACACAAATAAATTAATGTTTGCCTAAAGATTTTTAATTGCTCAGGAAACAGCTGCATCTACATTCAAGGAAACAACAGTGTAATATTATGATATTTTCCCAAATATATAATGTTATATTTCAAAATTTCAAAACTGGCATTTTTATCAGAGTAATGTATACATCAGACAACAGAAATTGCATTCCCCCCAAAATTATTTTACTCACAATAGCTATAAAATTTATACATTGTGGACACCTTACAAGATAAAATCTTACTTTTTAAAACAACTTTTTCATCTGCTCTAATATTCAATTTCTTCATAAGATTACAAAATTTAAAAACATCAACCATTTTTTTTAATACTTAACTACTTTTAGTAGATCTTAAAAAATAGTTTTTTGTATTTTTGTAGATACTCCACCCTCATGTAGAACATAACTCCCCACTCTTCAAGTGTAGGTTGCACTTAGTGAATTTCTTCCAAAGAGTGCAGTATGGCCAGGAGGAGAGAGTGACTTTGCAGAGGAGAAACCTGCCAGACTCAGCCAGCCAGGTGGTCAAGGTCCACATCAGCAGTGATAAGTTATGTTGATAGCATGGGCCCTTGATTTGATGTAATGAAAATGGAACTTTGCCTCTGTGGACTTCCTCCTGAAAGCAGGTTGCCCCAGTCTAATTATGAGAAGCATACTAGACAAATCACAATTGGGAGACATTCTACAAAATACCTAAGCAAAACTGTCCAGGTCATGAAAAGCAAGAAAAAATTGAGACACTATTACAGTGAAGAGAAATGCAAGATGACATGACTAAATGTAATGTAAACTGAATGAGATTCTGGAACAGATAAAGGACATTAGGGGAAAAAACGGCGGAAATATGAATAAAGTTTGCACTTTAACTAATGTATCAGTATCAGCTTATTTGTTGTGACAAATGTATCATAGTTGTGTAAGTTGTTAATAGGGAAAACTGGAGGTGGGGTATACGGGAACTCTATTATCTTTGCAGTAATTCTATAAATCCATAATTTCTAAAATAAAAAGTTTTAAGAAAAGTAAAAAAAAAATTTTTAGTCTGAATGAAAAATTGTCATGTAATGTACATTCTTATAGTTTATAAATTTATAGTTTGGCACACAAAACTATGAAAATATTATTTAAATATCTGGCTTCTAACAATAAAATTTAATATCTTAATTAAAATATTAAGCATTCTAAATAATTAATCGGTGATCATTTATCCATAATTTAACAAATGTTTGCTATGTTGCTTAATAGAGTTCATTATTTTAACACATGTCACATCATCTTTATTTCTGATTTTCCATTTTATTAAAGTGTAAACTGAGTATTAGTCCCCATATGAATGATCATACCATTTTTGCATATTTAAAGAGCTAAGTGATATGTATCAGGTTTGCAAGACTAATATCTGCAGGGTTAGTTCTATGAATACTTGATGATGGCGTGTCTGAGTCAAACTAAGAGTGGGTGTTCTTGCCAGTTATATTTTATAAAGATAATAGCACACCATGGTGGGCAAACAAAACTTATTGATGAGTCTCAGTTGACCCGGGCTCATCAAAGTTGAAATTCGTTCATAAAAATCCTCTCATGTGATTCTTATTAAAAAAAATCCCTGTGGCTCAAATAGCTTTGAACTTTTGTGTTCCTATGTCTTTCCAACAATCCTAGAAGCTGTGGGAACCTAATAACACATCCACATAAGCATATCCGAGAACAGGCTTTGAAGCATCCTTAAAGAAACAGTGCTGGTAGCACCTTCAAGAGGTGAAAACTGTAGTGAGAAATGAGTTCTTATTTATCAAATTAAAGACTTCACCAAAAAACATTTAAGAATCCTTCAATCCTTCAATACATAGCCATTTGGGTAGAGGAAACAATTTTCTGGCACCAAAAAAAAAAAAAATTCTAAAAGCATAATTTTCCCAATATTTTTGAAGAAATATTTAATTCTCATCTACAATAAAAATTCATTTTTCATCAGCCTCTACAATCCCCAGTTCTCCCACACGCTTTTCCATAGCATAGAAAGTAACATAAATTTACAACTAGAAGGTGCAAGAGAGCACATAGTACAGTCTGGAAAAGGTCATAGTACAGTCTGGAAAGTATATAAAAAGAAAATTAACACATAACATTTTTATTTCTAGAGAATATGGAAACTGTATCAGACAAGGAGAATTCAGGGGCACTCCATATATACAGTATCCTTATCCATAAGTGACTCAAAGTTCACTTCCAATGAACAAACACATGAGCAGATGCTGCTACCTTTTTGCTGTCAATAAACTCCTACATGTGCATTTGTAGATGTTACTGAATTAAAAGACACATTTGTTACTTGACACAAGTCTTTGCTAGTGTCCTAAATTTGGGTTCCAGATGGTCTAGAAACTCAAGCCCCTCTTCTTCCTGCCGATCACTACAGCAGCCGACCGAGCCAGCCACAGACCCTTTTCCTTCATAGTTATATGAACGAACGTAGTCTTCAGAATGTTTATGCTCCTCGTCTTGACCACACAGATACACCTTCTGTATTGAAAAAGAGCACATTTTATTATTTTTTTAAAAAACACCTAAACATATTAGCATTAAAAATAATGTCTTTGATTTACCTTTTACTGTTTAATTTTTAACCAGAGTGTGTCCTCTAATGGGTTCCTACATATAAAAAATGCACATGATTGGTCTGTATTATATTCATACTTAAAATTATAGCAAATATATAAATGCTCCCAGTGAACACGTTCATGAAAATTAAAACTATACACATAATATACAGCTAACTTCCCATTCGAACATAAGAGCTATGTAGTTGAAATGTATCTCTGTAGCTTCTTTACATGTTTGAGGGATACCAACATAGGCAATGATTCTTTTTTTAGACACTATGAGAAATCGTACTCATGTAGATAAGCTGCTAATATTAACCTATGTTTCTTAATCTGAAGATAAACAAAACAAGAAACTAAAACTCAAAAGCATAACAATCTGTTAATTGATGTCAGTTTGGACTTCAAAACCACATGGAGAATTCAACACATTGAAAAATCTTTATAATTTTTGATGAGTGCATTACAGTATAAGAAATATTTCACTATAGGTGATTGTCCTGATACTTTTTAGGGAAGAAGATATCAATGTTCTTAGCCTCTCTAAACAGATCCGCGTATGTCACAACTAGATAAAGTTTGGTAAACCTTATTTTAATAATTGAAATTTTAAAAAATAATTGAATATTTTCCTGTCTGTATTTAAGCCCAAAACCCACAACTATGATAATTCAATATGATAATTCAACACTAAAAAGACAATGTGTTCCATCTGCATGAGGAAGAAAACTTTTGGGAAATCCTGATTTATAAATAGCATTTAACATTATTGCAGGAGAAACTTGAAGACATTGACACTTACTTCTCCAAGTCGAGGTTGGGTAAAGCTGTGCCACTCGGTGTATGCATATCTGCCAGTATCCGTCACTCCCTGTCCCACTCCCTTGATGGACTCCAAGGTCTGGTGTCCACCTCCTTTGTTGGACTCCAAAGTGTAACAGCCCTTGACCATCTCAAAGTTTTGTTGTGTCTTGATTCCCTGGCCACCAAGAGTGCCAACAGACATGCTTGTGTCACAAATGTTGGATGTTTGTGTGGGAAGTCTAATATTTGCTTCCTATAAATAAAGGTAGAGTGATAAAATGAATGAATCAAATTAAAACTAAAAATTTGCTTTCATCTATTCCCACCATCTATTCCCATATCTGCTTTGCCTCTCCATTCCCCATATTTAAAGCAGGATAGTTGGACCCATAGGATAGGTATTATGGGTTGAACTGTATATATCTCTCTCTACGCCAAAGTTCATTTGTTGAAGTCCTAACCCTCCATGCTCCAGAATATGATCTTATTTGAAGACAAGGCCATTGTAGATATAACTAATTAAATTCAGGTGAGGTCATCCTCAATTGGGGTGAGTCCTAATCCAATATTATCAATGCCCTTATAATGAGGGGAAACTTACACACACACACACATACACACACACATGCACGCACGCACGCACACAAACATGCACAGAGAAAGTGAGAGAGAGAGAGAGAGAGAGAGAGAGAGAGAGAGAGAGAGAGAGAGAGAAAACACAATATGAAGATTTGATTTATCTTGACATAAGCCAAAGGACTAATAGAAACT
Organism: Scalopus aquaticus; assembly: GCA_004024925.1. NCBI lineage: Eukaryota > Metazoa > Chordata > Mammalia > Eulipotyphla > Talpidae > Scalopus > Scalopus aquaticus. The sequence goes on from PVIJ01001826.1 coordinate 96,761, forward strand.
AGAAGAGAGGCCAAGAACAGATCTCTTCCTTGCACCTTCAGGGGGAGCATGTCCTTGCCAACAACTTAATTTCTAGCCTTTAGAAGCCCTTAGAGAGAATCAATTTCTATTGTTTAGGTCACTCACTTAGTGGCACTTTCTGATGTCAGTCCTAGGAAATTAATGTAGTAGAACTGTGGAGTTCAAATGAATTAACATAAGCTGGGCAATTAGTATTCTACTTAGCATAGTAAGTACTCAATAAATACTAGCTGCTATTATTACTTTTATTATGCAACTATCAGCTGTCATTATTGGATCACCACACAAATCAAAGGAAAGAGAAATCTGATTTACCATTACTTCTTCTCCAGGTCCCTCAGTATTTGATACAATTAAATTTTGTTGGGCTACATCTTCTGGAAAACATTTCTTTACTGTCTTCTTAGCAGTAACACAGAAACATGTAAACAGAATACCTAAAAAATAAAGAATATTAAAATAAAATAGTATTCATCCTGATATACATTGTTACTTGAATATAATCAGTGTAAAAGTTTTTCTGGTTTCTTCCACATTGCAACAGTAGTTTTACCTTATTGAAATGGAAATAAGCATTATTGGCATTTAAAATCCATTCAAAATATATCCAAAGCTCTTAGAAAATAAAGAGCATTCAGCATAAATACAAACAAATAAAAAGCACAATTACATAAATTCATTGCCCAGTTTTTTAAATGTACATCAATTAATAATACCACGCTAAATAAAATATTCAGTTTAACCTGAAAGTCAAATCAATGAATTACAACACAGTGGAGACTATGGGGAAAGTTCATAAATTCAAATAATTTGTGTGTCCTTAAAAAGATCTTTTAAAAAAGAAAGGAGAGAGAGAGAGAATACAGAGGAAGGGAAGGAGAGAGAGAAGTGTAGGCAATGATTTCCATCACTTTTGCATCTCCACAAAATAGTTTGCAATAAGCAAAATCTTAGCATTCTTTGCAGGCAGTACTTTCCCTCAGTGACTCACCATACAACCACTTCCTACTCACTGGAGTGTTCTTAAGATGGATTTAAAATGTTTCATTAATAGCATTGACTATAAACATCTAAGTAAATATTGGAACTGCTCTGTTTTCACTAATTCTTTTTTTGTGTGTATTCACTGCATAAACTTGGCTAGTTGAGAGACAGTAATATTTTGTGTGGAGGAGCACGTTAACATTCATTTTGGCCAACCTCTTCATTTTCCATGTGGAATAAAGAACTTAATGAAGAGGAAGTTACTTACCCAGAGTCTCAGTTAATTATTTGAAGAATTAAAGCTATCTAATCCTCCGAAAATTTGATTAAATTTAACCTGTTCTTATCGAACTGTTTCTTCTTGCATCACTTTGAATCCCAAGTCAGATAGAATGTGCAAGATTTTAAAAAGGACACAATTACCAAAGATTATAAATGTTATTGACCTAAAGAACTGCCATATACTTTTTAAACTTCAGCTCACACATTCTGGATAATTATACTCACACAACAACAATGCAGAACCCAACACCATGGCAAGAATAGCCCATTTTCCAAGTATGACATTTGGTAAGTTGACTCTCGCATCTTTAAGATTCATTTTACAGTCAGATGGAGTTGTACAATCACATACTCTCACTGACAACTTGTGTTTTGCAGCAATCCCATGTCTATCTTTTATTTGGATAGGCACATCATAATAGTTATAGTCAAGATTTTGCCGTTGACGAAGAATGGCAGTTTTACCTATGGGAAAAAAAGACACAAAATATGTATTGATAAGATCTTTCAAGAGTAATGTTATTCAAACATGGTATTCTTGAGGGGGAATGGTAGAGGAACTATTAAACTAGCAAAATATACTGGTTCATTTCACTTTCATTAAAATGTCTTGATTTCTTGAAAAACCAAGAAATTTAATTGATCTTGCACTATGCTTGTATTATTTTATGCTATACTTAATGTCTTTCAAATATTATCTTTAAGTGAATGTGTAAGTTTTCCTTAAAGATATCAGCAACGGAAACAAGAATTTAAATTTAGATATATAATTCATTACTTTTTAAAAGCAAGATTTTATCCTTTATGGGTTCAATAAAATATTTTCCCAAGATGAATAATTATTTATTATCATAAACTAAGGTGAAAATGAGAACCAGATTGAGTTCCTATTGATTAGAAGAATTATTATAATTACCATCCTTTGTTTCTATAGTCCAAAGTTTGCTGGCAGAATTATCCAGAAAGAATTGAAAAGGTGGACCATTGTCAGGTCCATCTGGATCTACAGGTTCAAGTATAGCATAATCCTTAGAATGCTGACAAATTGTCACTTCTTTTTCAATTTGTGGTGCATGATCATTATAATCTTCCAAACGAACTACTAATGTTCCAGTGCAAGATCTGCCATCTATGAAAAGTAAAAATATAGGTTATCTTTTCACTTAAAAATGCATTTGCAAAATCCCTATGATAAATATTATGATACACAAATTGATAAGCTGCTTTCTACTAGATTTCAGAAATTGAATTATCACACATAATTCCCAGATCAAATGTGATCACTACACATACAGAACAGTAACATCACTTCTCCTTAAAGATCAGTGACTGTGCCAGATATCTTGAGGTGCTTTTCAAAAATGTGTGAGATTATGAGTAATAGCACTGCGGAAAAAACAGTTGAAAGTAAACTTCTCATCCTTCCTTATGAAGAGCATATTATTATCCTAAGAATATAAGGACTTTACATTTGGTCATCAACTATCTCTGCAGCTTCCTCTCCTGGCCCTTTTCTTCATATTCTCTTTGCTCAAATATTGTAAAATTTCTCTTCAAGCCCACTTGTTTTCTTATCTGCATTGTACATTATGTTGCCACTGCCAGAAGTATTTTTTCCCTCTTTTTGCTTGGCAAAACCCTATTACCCTCTAAGAATCCATTCATATATCACCTCCTCATGAAACATAGCATGACTTTTTATGGATAAGATCAGCCACATTATCCATTGATTTCTCAGAATACCTAACTCAATGTCAAGTATCAATAAATAGTTTTCCAGGACTATAGGGAGGCCGGGTGGGAGAGAGACAATCAGTGGGGCGGGGGGGCGGGGGGGGGGAGGAAGGAGCCGGAGGGAGGAAAGGGAAAGGGCACAAAATGGAATAGAAAAGAACACAAGGGACCATGGAGATGGATCACGGGTGAATTGGTGGTGGGCTACCCAAGGGGAATGCAAAATGTAAAAGACATAAATAACAATAAAAATATATATAAAAAAAATAATAATAAATAAATAGTTTTCATTAAAACAGTGTCCCATTATTCATGTTTAGGTGATAATGAAGTTCAGAAAACGTTCAAATTTATCATTTGTGATAAGATGATAAAACACAAGTGATATGATTTCAAAAATTGAAATAAACATAAGCATAATTAATGAAATTTCACCTTTGTTAATACTTGTCCAAAATTTGAAGTATGTATCTTGAATTTATCTCAAAAATTATTGTAATTCATATACAACTATAATCCGTTTTTTCAGTTTTAATAATATTTAAGCCTTTTTTACGTAGTGTATTTCGGTGAGGAAGTCAAAGTCAGAAAGGAAAATAAGTCTTAGAAGCCTGTTGAAACTACAAAAGACTAAGGATAAGTTTTCATTTTACTTCTGGGAAATAAAGCCGAAAATAAGTAATAACTGACAGTAAGTGAAGACTGTAAAAAGGTCATCTTACTCTAAGCACATAAGCAAATGTCCAATGTCAGGGAATATGGAATATCACAGTCTCAAACTGGAAAGTGCTTATTTTGGTTAACTAAAATCTAAATTTACAAGAGATCAACAATTGGGACTTTGAAAAGCAATAGTTCCCTGTAGCTACTTAAAAATGTTCAGAAACCTGAAGTTCAGCGTTATGACTCAGTCCAGCTACTGAAGAAAGTTTTATGTTCTTTCTTATCAAGCTATACTATGACTCCAAATTACTTCCAACAATTTGTTTACGTTCCTTTTGGACTATAAATACAAACTGTTTACCTCTTGCACATGACAACCTTTAAATATTTGTTCTTTTTACAGTAAAAGATAGCAAAACATTTTGTATGCTTTTAGACACAATTTATATTAAAATGAGTTGTTCCAAGTGTCATTATGCACATGAAATTGCAAAGCTCTTAGTAGCAAATTTCATACCTAGATCTAAATATTATTGTTCTCAAATAACAGGAATGAGAAATACGAATACACATCAAGCAAACATATGCCAAAATTTCTGTCAGATGTTTGATAAAGAGATGGTTTAACAAAGGGGTCCTTATGTAAAACTGAGCTCCTAATCAATCAAGTTAGGGGAGCAAACTACACATGAGAAAGAGAGGACACATCACCTATGAAAATTAACACATGACTTCCAGGAAAGGAAGGTTTAAAGGTATTAAATTAAGGTTTAAAAGGTATGAAAAAAAGTCAGTGGGTACAATCACAGAAGTTCTCATATATATGCAATTGAAAAAATTAAGGGGTCTGAATTTCAGACTGGAATAACAGTGTTATTCTAGATGGGTGCTGTATAAAACAATGCTTCTAGAATGATCTTAGGGAAACCAGTCTGACTGACAAAGAAGAGTGACACATAAATGCGAGGAAATAAACTGGATTCTAAGAAAGCTGGAGGAATACTTAGATCATTATCCTGAAATACCCACGAACATCAAAACTAAATGGTGGTATGCAAATAGAAAAATTAGTTTCTATTTGGAGGTATATATTAATGGATCAAACATTAAGGAAACTAGATCCTTCATGTCATCCTAGGATTGTCCATTAAGATTTATAATGTTCTTATCTTTTCTTCGTGAGCACACCCAAATTATCCATGAGCCTGGGCGTAGTTTATAGAGTTAAGATTTGGCATTTTATTTCCTTGTATTGTGATCTCTGTGCTTACACATTGTCTTTTAGCACCAAAGACAAAGCAGATTTCTTATATTTCTGCTCTCCACATTTCTCTTCTCTCCAAATAGTATTTCATTTTCCTCACACCAAATTTCTGAATTTCTGTATTTCTGTGAAATCTCTTGCTTTATGCTTTAACTTAGGCACTCTTAACTGATTTTCACTTCTTATGATATCCATACATTCTTTTATGGAAAAAGATTTTATGGAAAAAGATAAGAGAATATCTTATGAAATTATCATCCTTAACTGGTATAGTGAAAATTTGACTTTGTATGAAGCCAGGGTAACTTGCTTACTAATTGGAATTTAATAGACAATAAACATACGTAGGATGAATAAGTAAATACAATCTTTGTGTGACAGTATAATTGTGTTCCTGAATTACTCAGATTTTATTTTAATCTAAGAATAGCAAATCACCTGGGATTATACAGCAACTAATTAAACTCACCTACGATTTTTCCCATTCGTTAGTTTTTTTTCTACCTATATTGAAAAAAACTACAATTAAAAGTATGTGTGAGAATTATAAAGAAGGAAAGAAAATCATATGCAAGTGTTCAAGTAATAACATTCATATTTAAGATGTCCTTTAGATTTTGAAACCTAAATATTTTGACTCATGGGAAAAGTTATCTAAAAAGATTTAGTCACTGGTTATAATGTAAATCACACTATTTTCATCCCAAGGCAATAGGACTAGAACAAGGTTGAATGAGAATAGTCAGGAAAAAAACTAAATAGGGCAGACATGCATGAAAAAGCTTTCCAGAGAATCAAGATGTAACTTTTGTTGTAATGCTATAGAAAAAAAAAAATAGGGGTATAAGATGTGAGACAGGATTTGTCTTTATTTTCTTATCAAAACAATAAGGTACAAAATGAATAAATGAGCCAACCTTTTTAAATTTCAACCTTTCAACCTTTTTAAATTTCCATTTAATATCATATACTCACCAACTTTTACAAAAAAAAATCTAACTATTTTATAGAATATGACCACTGCATTATTTCATCAGTTTGTCTGTTTTGAACATTTAGCATAAATATAGTAACCATAAAAAGTACAGACACTATGTGGAATTAGGCCAACAGTCAAAATGATTATCTCTATCATAAAAGCCCAAGTATAAAAGCCCAAGTTCATTTGTTCTTATCAATTATGACAATTTACTCCAAATTGGTATAGTATTGACATAATGGAATGATACATTGTAACTTCTATTTCTTTTTATTAACCTCTTTTAATATATATTTCATATATTTTTATGATCTTTACATTAACATTGTAGTAAATCTATATATATAAACATACTAGTAAATAGTGGTACAAATTCAAAAATAGTGTATTTATAGTAATATATGCTCAAAAGGTTTTTTAGATCATTACTTTATGACAGTTGAGGAATGTTCCTTTACATGGTAGGTTGTGGAATTAATCTTGAAAAAGAATTGAAAACCACAGCAGAAATGGAAATATATAACTTCTAAGACTGAATCAGGAAGAAATAGAAAACTTGAAAAGACCAAATACAAGCAATGAAATTGAAATTATATTCAAAAGTCTCCCAAAAAACAAAAACCCAGGATTCACTAGTAAGTTCTACCAAACCTACAAAGATGAACAAATAATTATCCTTCTCAAACTTTAAAAAAATTAAGAAGCAGTACATCTAAATACATGAAGTTTAGAACACATTACCCTCAAGCCCAAACCAGATGAAGACATCACAAAAAAACAAAACACAGACCAATTTCCCAGATGAACATACATGCAAAATTCCCCAACAAAATCTTAGCAAGCTTAATTCAACAACGCATTAAAAGGATCCTGCAGCAGGACCAAGTAAGACTCATTACAGGGAACCAAGGATGACTCAACATCTGAGAATTGATCAACATAACTCACTGCAGCAACAAAAGGAAAGCTATGCCATGTAACTTCAATAGATGTGGAGAAAGCATTTGATAAGAGTCAACATCGATCAATGATAAAGTTCCTCAAAAAATGGGGATCGATAGAAGATATCTCAACAAAGTAAAGGCCATATATTACAAAACTAATGTTACAAAACTAATGTTATTCTCGAGGGTGTTAAAAGATAGAAGACACAAAAAAAATTGGAAATATATTCATTGCTCATAGATTGGAAAAATTAACATTGTTAAACTGGTCAGCTTACCTAGAGCAATACAAAGATTCAGTGTGATCCTTATCAAATTTTCAGTGGCATTCTTTAAAAAAAAAATTACTGATATCCATATGGAACCACAAAAAAATGTATAAAACGATTCTGACAAAACAGAAACAGTGGTAGCACATTCTCAGGTTTCAATATATACTATAAATCTAGAGTAATTAAAACAGTATGGTAGTGGAATAAAAATAGACACACAGATCAATGACAAAGAACTGAAAGCCCAGAAATAAATAAATTATATGGAGAGTTAATCTATAATAAATGAGCCAAAAGTTTATGTTGGAGAAAGGACAATCTCTTCAATAATGTTACTGGAAAAACTGGCAGCCACATGAAAAAGAATAAAACTAGATTACTCTCTCACACCAGATACAAATATTAAGTCAAGGTGGAATAAATACTTGGATACAAGATGTCAAATCATAAAATACATAAAATAACAAAAGCTAAAAAGACAATTCTCCAAAGAATATGGCCAACTGGCACATGAAAAAGTGTTCATCACCACACAGGAAAATGCAAACCAAAACCACAATGAGATACCACCTCACACCTGTATGTATATGAACAGAAACACTAAGTGTTGACAAGGATGTGGGGGGAAAGGAACCTTCATACTGTTAGTGGGAATATAGACTGCTCCAGATCCTGTGGAAAATAGTATAGGGGTTCCTCAAAACAGTAAAATTAGATTTACCATATGATCCAGCAATTCCACTCCTAGCTATCTAGCCAAAGAATGAAAAAACATTGATTCAAAAAGATATACACACGCTTACATTCATTCAAGCACAATTTACAACAACCAAGTCACGGAAACAGCATAAGCACCGGACAAATGAGTATATTAAGTTGCAGTATATATAAACAATGGAATACTTACTACTCAGCTATAACAAAAATGAACTCTTGCCATTTATGACAACATGAATGGACCTGGAAGGGATAATGCTAAGTGAAATAATTCAGAAGGGAAAAGACAAATATTGGATGGTTTCACCTACACATGGAACATAAATGAACAAACAAGGGTCAGACAAAACCAAATCAACAATAAACCCTATAACTATGACTGCAGAGTTGCAATTGCAGAAAGAGAGAGGGTGGAGAGCAAATTATGGAGGGCATCCACTGGATTATGGTGGAGAATTACAAATGTCTTGGTGACCATCGTGGTATAGTAATATACATCTAAAGAAGTGTGAACTTATACCCCTGAATCATATACAGTAATGTAAAACACTATCACCTCAATAAAATAAATTGATTGATAAAACACAACAAAAGACTTAAGAGTCAACATTTCATTATTTCTTTAGAAAATCAGATAAATGTTTTGTCACCCATGAAGAGGGGTTCAAACAAATCTATCTCAAATCCATCTGTTTTGGGAGGGGGTGGTGAACGCTTTCAGCAATTTTAAGCCACAATTATCTAAGCCTAGAGTCCTAGAAAATGGAGATCTACAAGTATGCCATTATGTCCACAGCAGAGATCATTCAATATGATCTTAAAATTTGGACTTTGGCCAATCACCATTGCTGGTTTTGCATTACTGGTGAACTGAGATTTAAATTGAGTGGTTTCTAATACATTGAACAATTGGAATGCAAACATTATTTGCATTAAATTAGATCTGGAATTAAACAGATTTCACTCCAAGATTTCCTTTAAAAATGTCTTATATTTATATTTAATTTCTAGAAAATTGCACTCACCTGCATCCGTTGCAAGCACAGTAATATTGTATTGGTCATTTTTTACGAATTTTGATTCTCTATCTAGCGCTTTTATGGTTTTCAAGTTACCGGTGCGCTCATCAATTTCAAACCAGTTATCTTCATCTCTTATCTTCTTATACCTAATTTTTAGAAATCATATGTAAATGCTCAAACCACAGATTGAGACTCATTTTAAAATCTGTCATTCTGAAAAACACATAGTTTTCTGAATTTGAAATAAATCTATATATTTAAAATAGGGAACTCTGCAAAAAGACATTACCTTAAGCCTTCACCGCTGCGTGTTTCCGGGTCCATTGCTTTGTATCCAAGGAGTTCTTGGCCAGCTGAAAGCCCATCTTTGCTCTGAATAACTTTTACTGGTGGTTGACACTCAGGGCCCTCATCACTGTCTTTAACTTTTACGGTGACAGTAGTAGTGCACATAGTAGGAGTTTGTGAGTTTGCCGCTTTAGAGAATTGTGCTTCGTTAAGTACACCAATTTGCAAAACAACTTGGCGACTGACTTCATAGTTCAATGCCTGTCCAGTAAACATATTTTAATCAGTTGCTATACAACACTATATAAAGAGGACTTAAAATTACAATTCTGCTTTGGCACAAAATAGAATCTCATATTTGTATTTAAAATGTTACCAAAAGTTGGAGCTAATGGAAAAACAACTCACTTCCTATAATTACAAACACTGTCCAATGCAAAACTGTTGATTTTAAGATTCAGCATGGTTCCCCCACATTTGTCTTCAGGTCCTGCATTCACTTTTTCATTACATGCTTAAATATCAATAGAAATAAAGAATGGCTATTTGAATAAGTTCAAATAGACTACCATTTCTCAGTATTTCATTCTTTATCAAATGGGATAATAGTAATAATGGAAAAAACAGAACTTCTTCCCAAATAAGTAGAGAAAATAACTAGAAACACTAGAAGGACATGAGATTGACCGTAACAGAGCACTTACTCTGAGAATATGAGTCAAAAGATATAATTATATCTAGAGCAACTTTTCAAAGCACATTATATACGGGTTTGCTTAGCTCCAAATCAGAATGCTCAGTCCTGAAATGAATAATTAGAAAGATTCCTAAAACAATAACTGAATGATTAGAAACAAAAATCTATCAAGAAAAGAAGGAATGCAAAACAAAGAAATGTAGAAGCCAAAAGAAAAAGAACAATATCAACTGTAAGAAGAGGCTATATAAATAATTAAATTTGAAAATTTATTAAATTAAAAAATTAACACTTTATAAAAACATTATAAAGAAAACATAATTTGCGCATACAGCTTCTAAGAAAACACAAAAGATGATTATGTCTCTAAGACATTCATGAGGACACATAAGAGGTTAGTGAAGATCCTTGGTGGAAGGACTCAGAAAGGCACCAGATTCAATTAAAACAATCAATCAATATAAGTGCCAGTAATTATAATGGAATTGTTAAATCCCAAAGTATTGACTACCTCAAATATATGGGGATTAATGTAATAACTGCTGAATGTTTAGTAAATGATCTTATAAAACAACTACATCACATTATATATATTACAAGTAAATTATAGAAAGCTGTAAGTATAATATGAGTATGAAGGGAGTTGAAAAGTAGAGGTTAGATTTAAAATATTCTATTTCTTTCTGTTTTGTGTTTTTTTGTAAGTAAGGTTTTTTAACCCCTTCAAAAATTAACATGACTAGTTCAATTCTGCTGCCTTCCTTTTCTGCATGTATAGAACAATGAGCTTTGTATTTGCCTTCCCTCAAAGAGAGAAAATGTGGATAAAATAATCAGAATAAAAACATTCACATAACCTGATGTAAATCATTTCAGTATTGCATTGCACTTCCCTAGCCATACATACAGGAATAGAGGAACAGATATTTATGCCCAAGGGTAAGTTTGAAATTTTAAAGCACTGTTTTTTGTTTACCTTGACAACACACAAGACTGCCTCATTTGTATTTGGGTCTGTGGCAATTTTGAATTGTCCATTTTCATTCCCCTGTAGGATTGTGTACACAGCCTTTGAGTGAGGAGTGTTTGGTAAATCCTGGTCATGTACCTTCATTCGTAGAATCTCAACATCAATTCTGTTTTCTTCTACCTCTGCAAAATACTGAAACAATTGCCTCTTGTTATTATAAATTCATAGCTTTAACAGCATGTGTTTTTTACTCTAAAATTTTATTTATTCATTTAAAGAAAAAGAACACAGTGATATGGAAATGTGCAATCATATATTGGAAAAAATTATAGATTTCATACACAGTGTATTCCTTTCCCTGCTAACCCATGATTTTCCAAATCTTATCCGTTCTTCAAAGCCTAATGCATAGCTTGTATTGGGTACTTCCTAAGGGAAAGTTTGCTCATCCAAAATACAGCAAAAGCCTGTGTGTAGATGGCGGTGAGCCAGCCAATGCTGCTGATTTCCCAGCAAGGGAGTTGAGCAAAGGATATAAAACTGGTCTCTTTTTCATCTTCAAAATTTGAAATGTAAAGGACCCCAAAGAGAGAGTGTCTTCTCTTTTGCCCTATAAGACAAATTTAACTCCAATGACCTGATACCAGAGTTTGGAATATAAGAAAACATATATGATGCTTCAAGGATTAAGGTCTTAGTCAATAGAGTAGATATAGCCCTAGAAATAACTGGAACTTCAATTATTTTTATAGAAATCATATTTTTCTGAGTATGTTACTTGTAAGTGGTAGCTCTTAAAATTAAAATATATAATTTCACAGAGCTACCAAATTACAGGCTTAGTTTTGGAAAGAGTAAATGAATCTAGACCAATTATCCTGACAATCTACTCACAGAAGTTTCTGTAAAATATGGTGAATTGTCATTTTCATCCTCCAGTGAAATAGTAATTGTTCCTGTATTAAATAAACCAAAAGGTTGGCCACCCATGTCTCGTACTTCCATTATCAACTGGTAAGTATCACATTTCTGAAAAAAGAAAAAGGTACATTCATGAAACCTTCTACTTACTGTAACTTTACAGTTCTCACCATCATTGCTCAGGCTCTGATTTTTTCACAAACTTTCTTTTTTGATTTCTTTTTCAACAAATGCCACCATAAACACCAATATAGAACAAGAGACTAGTCAGTCAGTACAATGGAAAGATTGGTATGTGTGACATAACATTTCAAAATTTAAAGCTATTTTAGCAGCCACACATCAAATTAGGTCAATGATCTCAAATGACCTCATCTAATGCCTGTGCTTTTCCAAAATCTCTGTGAGGACAAAGGAAGTCTGTCGGGAGCCCTAACCACAAGCTGTAAGAAGCAAGCGTGGAGTGGTGGACACAGTGGCCTTATGATAACTGCTCCCAATGTTCATTATTAGTTGAAATACAGGTGAGGGAGTGGGAATGAATCAATTCATTACTTCTCTATCCAGTAAAGGTGTAGTTGTGGTGATGACACCTGTATCTGGATGTATGGAGAAATGCTTTGGCTGATCTGGGATTTGCTGTAAGATTTTGTATTTCAGACGAGTATGTAGAGTGTCAGGTTCATCAAGGTCTATGGCAGTCACTTGTCCCACAGAAGTTCCTGTTTAGAAAATCCATTATTGTCAACAATTTAAAATAGCAATATAATTGAATTACACACAAAAATAAAACCAAGGCATTGAGTTAGCATATTCTACCAAAAACACATGCAGTTTAATTTTAAAGATAAGTGTAAGAATTTCTAAATGTTCTCCAAAACTCCAAGCTCCACTTATTTGGAAACCATCTAGGAAGTTACTGTGGATAACATAATTTCTATCCTACATCTATGAGAACATGCAATCCACCTTTGATAACAGTGATTCTCAGATTCTCCCCTGAAAATCAGTACCCCAGTTCATGAGCCATTTTTGGATAGGGCTTTGTATATTTTGTGTCCTTATAAGCCAACTTAAAAATGTTAATTAGAGGAGTGGCACAGCTTTCATCTGATAGTAAATATTTTATGCTTTTTTTATTTTAATAAATGTGCTAAATTGTTAATATATGAAAGTAATTATTATACATGTATGACACAAACATTATGCACCAGTCTGAGTATCATTTGGACAAGTTTTACAAACCAGAAATATTGTTAAATGGCCTAAGAAATGTTCCTTTAGCAAACCACTTATTGTGTGAGAACAATCATAAACACAGACACACAAAGACAAGAGAAAGAGGGAGGCATGATATCTAATATATCTTGCATGTTTTCTTAATAAACTAGATAGCATGGTTATGGTCATTAGACTACCTAGTTCAAATTCTTGGTTACCTGTAAAATAAAGCCAATTTTATTTCCTCAATTTGGAAAATATTCCAAGTAAAACAATGCATATGTTGTCATAAGACAAATCAGCATTTCCATGCCACGATTTCTGTGCTTTTGAAATGTACTGAAAGTTTATAAAGATTCAAATTACTTCCTGCGTTTTAAATATATCCATGATACACACGCCCATCATCAAAATAATAAATATAAATAGCATCTGTTTGCCACAATTCATATTCACTGTGGAGTAATCTCAGTTATTAAATTATATATCACTACATATTTTACATTTTGTCTAACTGCCTTCTGTATGTGCGTAGCAAAATGAACACAAAAGGTTTAGCTCTGTAGAGTGTATGCTCTTCTAAGATCTTACAAACTTTACGAAGATTTGTCAAGCATTTTGAACTGTTTTGCATATTTGTGTTTAACACATTGATGGTAGCAAATTGGTAGAAAAATCTTGTGTTTTCCTAAAATGTGAACTTACCTGATCGGCAATTTTCAGGCACACTAAAGACAGTCACTTTGTTTTCAAAATATGGGGCGTTGTCATTATCATCTTCAACTTTGAATAATAAAGGAAGCGGGTACTCTGGAGCATAGCCATCTGCAGTTGTTGCATAAGCGTATAGCTGAAAGGGAGACAAACACCATCAACTGGTTCTCCATGAAAAGTTATGCATATAATTAAATCTAGCATTTGGGGAAAGAAAAATGTTTAAAAAGTCATCCACAAAAGTAGGCCTCTCTGGTGGTGCAAGGGGTTGTCTCAGCACTATCAAGATATCTGCAGCCACTGCAGCATGAGTTCAATCCCCAGCCAGGGAGCTTCCCTCATGGCACAGCAGACCTCTCCTGTTTTGCCCGCTGCTCCCCTCAGCAGTGTATTTCAGTCAATCTGCCTGCCTGCTCTGCTTCCCACTCTGTCTCTGGTAAGTCCTCTCACCCCCCACATCTCTGGCCTACACCTCAGTTCTTGAATTCATAAATAAATAAATATTTTTAAAAATCATCCACAAAAGTATATATAACTAAGAACTAATACATTAGTTAGATGCACTAGCAGTCTATGTCTTTGTCTTTGGTGCATTTTCTGTGTTCTCAGTCTGTCACTGAGTATCAAGTACTCCAGGGCATAAGGCAACTCCATCCCTGAATTAACTGCATGTTGTTCTATTTGTTGGAAGGCATCTAGACTTCCTCAGTTAGGCTAATAACAAGTATTTTTAGGTTTATAAAAAAATATGATTTACTTACTTACAGGGTTGTATTTACATATACATAAATCTCAACTATAACCAGGTGATTCAATTATGGGTTCTTTTCTGTATTTATCTGAACTTTACCATATTTTTCTACCATAAAAATATATTTTTGTGTAATAAAAATGCTAATAAAATCAAATTCACATTCCAAATTCCATTTCAAAATGATATATTGACCCCATCACCAGGACTTAATGTCCTTTCCTGCCAAACACATCAAATTATTTCTGCACTCTTCTCAGTGTGGTTTATGCACAGTAAATGTTCAATAGATAGTAGCTGGGTTAACCAGATTGTCTTTGCTGACAGGACCAACAAAACCTGCCAAAGCAGACTCTGTATTAACTTATCAACAGTTTTTCACAATGAATCCTTCATGATTCCCCTACTGTACCATCTTCCAAAACAAGCCAGGATAAAATCCAGATAGCTAGCTCCCAGCTCTCTTTCTTTAGTCTTAATAATTGCCAGATTCTAGAGATTATGGCATTTCTATGTCTTTATCATCCATCTTCTCTTTTCTATTACCAATGCCGCCATCTTCGTGTGACCCCAAATAAATCTTACATACTTTCCCTCAAACTTTCCTGCAATTGTCTTAATTGACCTTTTCTAATCTATGTAGCATTCAGAAATCAGATTCATTTTCATAAAACACATTTTTATTTTATTTATTTTTTTAATTTTTATTGTTATTTATGTCTTTTACATTTTGTATTCCCCTTGGGTAGCCCACCACCACCAATTCACCCGTGATCCATCTCCATGTGTTCATCCATCTCCCTTGTGTTCTTTTCTATTCCATTTTGTGCCCTTTTCCTCCCCTCCCCTGCCTGCCCCTCCCCCATTGTCTCTCTCCTGTTTGGTATCCTTATAGTCCTGTTATAAGTGAAACCATTCGATATTTTACTCTTTCTTTCTGGCTTATTTCACTGAGTATGAGCCCCTCTAATTCCATCCATGTCGCTGCAAATTGCATGTGTTTATAAAACACATTTTTAAATATAATATTCCCTGATCAGATCTACCTATCAATTCCCCGAAGCAACCGCAAATGCTCATTGTTATGTTACACAGCCACATTTCATCTTCATTGTTCCTGCTAACCTGGAGGGGAAGGAATCTTCACTCTAGTCCCTGGATGGGAAGTATTAAAAAACATCATGTTCTCGCCATCCCTCATTCACATTTCCCCCCCAAAAAAGCCCCAGGTGGGTTTTTTTCAACAATAAAACTTATACATTGATCTCCACGGGTCTGATCCCTTATTTCTTGATAAATTCTGAACTCAGGAATGGAATACAAAAGTAAATTATCAATATACAATTTACAAGGCGTATCATCACCAAAATTGGTTTGATAGAGAAGCAAAGAAAATTTATTTCCTTCTAATCTCTGCTTTGATAGAGGGGGCTTCTATTCCATATTGCTTTAAGGGATTTTATAACTTGCATCAGGTTTACATCTCACTGTTACATTTCCCTTAATGAATTTTGCTAATTTGCAGGATGTTTCTGAGTGTCAATTCAATCTTGTTAATGGGAACTAGAGAAGCAAGGGTAACTCCAAAGGGAAAATTATTCAAAAATGCCATCCTGAGCATAAATTCCAAGCTATTTTATTTCTTTGTCATTTAAAAGATGTCAAAAATTGCAAATAACTTATTTTATTCTTTCTCCCTTCCCTCTGGCAATGATACCATAAGAAATCAAGAGAGACAGCAGGTTGACCAGTGTAAAATAGCTGAAGGCCTCAAAAATCCATAAATAGGCTGTTAGCTGAAGATAAAGAAATGAAATGTACATCACAGCAGACAGAGTAGGCAGTTTTTTATTTCCACACAAGACTGACTGCTAATATCAGACCTGTTCTTCTTGTGAAGGATTCATAAAAGCAGCAGAGAATTTACATATTTATATACACATGTGTTTGTGTATTGAAAAGCAAAACATCACCTGTGCACCATTTGTATAGGTTGGATGTCTGCCAATCAATGTCAATTCATCTGTTTGGTTTCTTGAAAAAAAGATCAAAGTGTTTGCAACAGGGCTCACCAGACCTCTCCTGTAAGACCTCTCCTTTTTTTCTTGAAAAAAGGATCAAAGTGTTTGCAACAGTGCTCACCAGACCTCACCTCTATGTAAGGTATTTTCTAAAGTAACAATTTGATATGTTTATCAGTAGAGAATATGTATTCTAGAGATTCTGTCTGGGAACATAAAATCATAAAGAAAATACATGACTCTAATTCAATCATTTTCTTTAATGATGAAATCCCTAGTATGGCACCTTTATTTTATTTCAAAAGTTTTTTATCTTATGGAACATGGTACAGGATTGTTGGAGCACTGGTGGGGGCAAGGTGTGATTGTATACATTCATAGAGGTTTGAACCTATATGTAACCCCTGGCCAGATACAAAGATATAAACCTACTTTATCTCAATAAACAGAATCTGGGGAACAAAGTTTCTACCTTATATAATCGTGACATCCTTAAGATAGGATGAATTAGCATGAATTACCAAGACTTTCACATCCTGGTCTTTACTTGTCACTCAAGTATTCATATTTCATACTCTTCCTTAGTTTCAAACTACACTCCAGCCAGGGTTTGTTTTTATTGTTCTTGTTGATTTTGTTTTTAATCAATGAGTCTGCCTAAAAGATTTAGCTGTACACTCCTTCCTCCTCCACAATTGTTAACTTCTTTCACAGTTGCCTTCATGTAGCCACCAATCCCTACTCATCTTTTGGATATCTGCTAAACTATCCAAATCACTCATGGTGATTTCTCTTTTATGAAAAATTAAACATCACAATACGAAGAAGATATGTAAACTTTGAAAGAACAAAAAAAAAAGATTTAATTTTCAGAAAAGTTAGAGTTTTTCTTTGGGTATGATTAGATAGAATAAGATGAATTGGTTAACATCCAGATTACCAAAGAAATAAAATAACACTCAAGATCTTGTCACTGAATGACAATGAGAGGGAAAGAAAGAAAAGAAGTACCCTTCTGAACAAGAGATGAAAGCAGTGGACCTCCAACCTAGGACATATTTAAAATTATCACAGGTAAATTCAAATTTTCAGTTGCCAAGGACAATCAGTTGCCAAGAGTTTCTGGAAGTGGGCTTGAGTATCATTATTTAATTTAAAAAATTCTCATGTGATTTATAATAATCAGATAATCAGGGTTGAAGATAATCAGGTTGAGTTATGTAATTTACATCCCTACCTTCAAACTCAACAAAATTCATTTTGTAGTCCCAGAATTCTACAGGTCAAAACGTGTTCTTTCCATGCTCGAACATAATCACAGCATAATCATCAAAATCAGAAAATTAATATACATTATTACCATCTATCCTCAGATACGATTCAGGTTTTGCCAGTTGTATGAATAATGCCTTTGTAGGCTCCAGTGCTCAACGAAGGAGTGTCATAACGCCTTAGATTCATCGAGTCAGAAACACTTCTTCAGTTTTTCCTGGACTTTCAAAACTTTGATACTTACAGGTCACTTATTTTTTAGGTATCTCCATGGTATTGTTGTTTCCCCATGATTAGATTTAGGGCATGTAACTTTGGCAGGAAGATAGTAGAAGTGATATAATGTTCTTTTCATTGAATGTTATCAGGTGACCCCAAATTTTGATTTGTCTCACTATTGCTGGGGTTAATTTATTGCTTGATTTAAAAAAAATATGTCTATGAGGAATTTCTGTAATAAATTTACTTTTTTTTTCCTTTTCAAAATTAAGAAGAGCTTTGTGGAGAATTACTTCAAAACGATGAGTATCTTATTCTTCATTAAATTTACAATTTATTCATTTAAAAGACCCTAAACTTATTCTTTAAGGTTCTATCATATTTTCTAGACCATCCCATCTTTTCTTCCCTTGTCATGGTTACTCTTTCTTCATCATTGGCACCAATAGGAATTTGAAGCTTATTTTCCACATAAATGTATTTACAATATTAAGTCAAATTGTTTATTCTTCTACTATGTAAAATACTAGCACAAAATATATTTAATGAGTAGTAAAAAATATAATTCTAAATAAATAATCTAATAATCTTACCGGAAACTCTGCATATTGCTCACGGTCTATACTTCTTGTACAAAAGATATCCCCTGTGTCTTTATCTATGTAGAACAAATTGAAGGGTTCTTTGTCCACTCCTGGTCCACTAATGGAGTAAAAAATGGTGTAGTTTTGTGCAGAATCAGATTGGACCTATAAAAATAAAAATTTTAGGAAAATAAATGTCTCCAATCAACTCTTTCTGATGTTCAGTTTTTTAAGTCATTTGTTCTTTTTCCTTCTCACCAGCTCCCATACTTTTCAAATTCCTATTTCCATACTACAATGGGTACAGTCACAAACTCTTACTTATTTGATCCCAAATTATTTTGAACTAACTACATATTTATTGAAAATTCATGGAACTAGATGTACCTTTCCAATTACAATTCATTTATTCTCTTCCCTATATAAAGTATAGTAACAGGAGGACAGTAACAATTATTTGTAGTGGAATATTCTGTTCTTAAAATGTGAAATAAAGCAACTTTTTTACCACAATTAATTCTTCAAGAATTGTATGATTTCGAAGTTGACTTATGTTTACACTCCAGCTATATGGCAATGAAACCACCTTTTTGGTAAACAGAAATACTGGCTTATTTTGTGAAGATAAGTGTTAATTAAAGGGAGAGCTGGATTATGCGAAATCCATAGGTATGTCCTCTGTATATGAATGCCAAAGTGTGTTAGTATATTCAGGAAAATCTGGATGTGACCTAAAAACTCAGAAACTCAAAATATGAAACTTTTTTCTAAGTGTTAAAATGATTTTGGGAGGAAAGTGATAGAATATCCAGACTCCCTTCTCCTTGCTATTAGTTCTGGTAAACAGGTGATCAGTACTAACGGGTTAAAGCCCTGATGCAAAAGGAAAGTTTTGAAAACCAACCAAGCATCTTGAACATACAAAGTCAAACAAGGTGGAATATACCTGCTGAATATGTTGTGGAAATGGACCCAAGGAGTTCTCCATCAGTGAACATGGAATAGGGGCCCACCGCCTCTTGCTGCGCCTCAGGCTTTTCGGCTGTTGTTTGGTTTGTCTTTTCTCAAGAAGCTGCATTTGATGAGAGATGAAGACATAACATTGTTTATTATTCTAGAAACTGTGATTTTTTCATATATATATACCAACATGAAAGAAGTGAGTTAGTGGTATATAGAACAAAGTTGTACATAATCTCCAAATCATTTCAGCCTATTTATTAATAAATCACACACGAGGAGGCACATGCACAGGAGTAGAATCAACTTCCCAATTTAATCAGTTAAACAACCAGAACTTTGGGGCTTCCCTGGTGGCCAAGGGTTAAGTCTCAGCACTATCACATTATTTTTTTTTAAAGATTTATTTATTTATGCATTCAAGCTGAGGTGTAGGCCAGAGGTGGCAGCGAGGTGAAAAGATTCAGCAGAGACAGAGTGGGGAGCACACTAGGCAGGTTGGCTGAAATACACTGTTGAGGGGAGCAGTGGGCGAGACAGGAGAGGTCTGCCATGACATATGGGAAGCTCCCTGGCTGGGTATCGAACTCGTTTTGCTGCAGTGGCTCTGGATAGCTTCATAGTACTGCAACTTAACCCGTTGTGCCACCAGGGAGGCCCCTATCACGTTATTGCCAGCCACTGCAGCACAAGTTCAATCCCTGGCCAGGGAGCTTCCCACATGGCACAGAAGACCTCTTCTGTCTCACCGGCAGCTCCCCTCAGCAGTGTATTTCAGTCAGTCTGCCTGTTCTGCTCCCCATTCTGTCTCTGGTGAATCTTCTCATCCCCTCCCCCTGGCCTAGACCCCAGTTCTTGTATGCATAAATAAATAAAAATAAATCTTTTAAAAAAACCCAGAACTTTATAGGGCATTTGTGAAAGATGCCAGCTTGAGAAGTACAGACCCCTAAAAATAGGCGATCCATTAATTAACATTTCCCAGGAGTCGTACAACTAAAATTTGTTGAAACATATGCTGCAATTCCAAGCCCTTACATATTTATTAAAGAAGCAGGTCAGCATTTGTTTAGATACATTTTATTTTACAAGCTGTGAAGATTCTTTTCTATTTGATTATAAAATATTTTTAAGTCTTAAGCATATCCAAAATTTGAGTTCTTGTAATCAAAAGGAATTTGGCTGGGAAAGTCTCTTCTGAAATGAATTCCTTATTAATAAATTATTTTACAAGACCAAACTCATTGTGCAGAGTTTGCTTAAAGTGAGATTTATGTGAATCCTAGTTACCTTTTCCTTCCCACTCCCTGAACACTACCACTCACTTCAATTCTCTATTCTCTGAAGAGTGGGACCCCACTGCATTTTTATTAAGAGTTAACTTTAGACAATTTCTTCTCTTCAAAGAGACTCAAAATCATAGTCACTTGGGAGAGAGCCAATCAGGGTGGAGGTTATACCTCCCAGCCTGCGGTAATTGTCACTGCGCCTTAGCCCCACCCCTGCCTTGTTCTTGGGGTTGGTTCTAATTGCCGCACCTCAAAACACTGTATGAAACCTATGATAAGTTGACTTTACTCCCTAGCTACAGAGTTGATTGTTTTGATATCATTTTGTGAACAGCTCTACCACTCCTTAACACAGTCAACATATTAACACAGTTTTTACATATTTTATCTATTTTTACATATATTATCAGTAGAATAGACAAATAGCAGTTTTTTTTTTTTTTTTTTTCTGTGTCTATCTTCCGGTGCTTCTGTGTGTTGTTTCTGTGTCTCTGTGTTCCTCTCTATCTCCCTGTGTCTTTGTCTCTCTCTCTCTGTGTGGCTGTCTCCTCAGTCTTGGCAGTCACCTTCAGGATGTGTCTCACTTGATCTATTTCTCTCTACCTGTCTCTTTCTTGGTGTCTCTTTCCCTCTGACGTTATATCTGTATCTAGCCCTCTGTCTGTCTGTGTCAGATTCTCTTTCCTCTCTGTGCAAATAGCAGTTTTAACAAGAAAGTGTATGAACCGAATGACATTCATTAGCAGAGAATGGGTCTTTGTCCAATATACCTTTCTCCTCACCACCAGTTCCACTTCTATCCCTTTGTTTTTCTGTTTCTGACTGTCTGAAATAAAAATGGAAAAACTCTTCCTTTCAGAAGACAAAATGAGGTCACGCGTTGCAAAAACTGAGCCATCTTCCTGAATTCTGAAGTCTGGATCACTTGACTGGATTAGACTGGCCACCGACTGGAGGCACTCCTTCAGATTCACTGCAGGGAGGAAATTTCACAGTGTTTTGTAAAGTGAAACAAGAACAGAACAAGTTTTACAGGAATTGCAACTGTGAGTTAGTGCAAGAGAAACAGAAAGGAGGGGTTACGTTTGAAATTTGTTGAGTACCTGCTCCTTTATAAAGTAAGGGCCAGAAAATTAAATAATTAATGGAGTCAGTTTCCATTACTTGCATCATGAATTAATGTGTGAATACATATGAAACATGTTCATATTGTTTCTGGGCTGACTTTTCCATTTTAAATTATATGGCTTTGTTACACAAATACAAATTTGTAATTTTATATAGGTTGTATAAATTGTAACAGGTCAGATTTTTAATTTATTTGCAATGATCTTTGATAGTTCAAACTAACTTGCAAAAAAATTAAAACGTATTCTATACTTAAGATTTTCCAGGAAATTGGCAAATAACAATTCTATAATAACTTGAATAGACCTAAAGCATCGTGTATATCATGATTGTTATCAAAATATTTCCTTTACAGAATTGTGCATAATCCATGTAGCATATTTACTATG
Organism: Scalopus aquaticus; assembly: GCA_004024925.1. Classification (NCBI taxonomy): domain Eukaryota; kingdom Metazoa; phylum Chordata; class Mammalia; order Eulipotyphla; family Talpidae; genus Scalopus; species Scalopus aquaticus. The sequence goes on from PVIJ01001826.1 coordinate 119,067, forward strand.
TGTCTATAGAGTATAGAACTATATGTCTTTAAAATATTTTGAGCAGAAAAAGGACCAATTTAAAACCTCAAAGCTCTGGACAAAACATTGTCTATTTGAAAGGATATCACTTTCATACTCAAGGGATAATTTTCTAAACGCAAGGCCAATGGAAAATCATGATCAAAGGATGTTAATTTTGGACTCAGAACAACAAAACCTATGATGGGATGGCAGTAACACTAAGATTTGTAATAATTATATTTGATTTTCACAAGGTGACCTGTGAAATAAATCACATAAGATCTTGGCAGTTTCATTGTAATAATCTCACATTTTATCTCAGAATATTTAATTTTGATACACCTGTTTTATTGCTAAATAATTAAATAACCTTGACTTTAGAATTTTGGTGGCAGGGTAGTAAATATGAGTTAAAATGGGCTCCTGGTTTTGGTGCTTTGCTTTGTTTAAACTAAGTTAAATTAGCCTTCTGATGCCTGCTAATTTTTCTAACAAGAAAATATGCAACTAACTTGGTACTGTAATTGTTTCTAACCACAACCCAAAGCAAGTAATTCATCTTTCATTTTATATTGAATTTAATTTTAGTGCCAAGTAGTTACTATATGGCTTTTATCACAAAATTTTACAACAGCCTAAAGCTAAAGGTAGTAGTAAAAGCAATGAAATTCTTAATACTACTACTTCTCACCTTTTCCTATAAGTGTGTCAGCTTGAAGATGAGAAGGAACTTGAAGAGAAATTTTCTGACAAGCATCGCAAAATAATATTAAAACCTCAAAAGGAAGAAAAAATAAGAATTACACTTGATCACAAACTTTCACATTAGTTTTGTTTTATTGATAAAATACTGTCAATTTTAGAATAAGTAAGCTTCTATTCCTTCAATAGCTTATGTATATTAATTTTAAAAGGAAATAGCAAAGAAAGTGGTTTTCGTGGCATCACAGTTAATATCAATGAAAAAATTTAAGTAAGCAGTAGTTTTTAGAACCTGAATCATATTGTATCAAGTCAAGAAATGTCATTTCTTGAAATAAAGTAAAACCTAAAATCAAATCTAACCACTGATTTTATATAGATGCAGTTATTATCTAAGGACCACTCAGAAATGCCATTCTGAAGAAAATACTTAACTCTGGAATATAATAGACATACATTTGTACACAAATTATTTTCACAGTCACAAACAATTTGAGGGTATAGATGACTAAATCTAGAGAATATTTGAGAATTATTTTAACATCACAAGGGAAAGCACTCAGAAAAATTCATTGTTCTCAAATTACTTGGTGGATTAGCTTGGCATACACTTCAAAGTCAAACTGGTTTCAAATCACAAAGCCAGTATAAAAAGAAATACATTTTTAAACATATAGAGCGTAGACTTCAATGTGCTAAAGATTTTTAATTAAATTCAAGGCAAAGTTATTGTTTTAGGAAGTCAGGATGTTCAAAGAAAGAAAACAGACTATCTGAAAATGAAAGAAAAACTACTAGTTTAACTGTGTCTATAAGTTCAAAAAATATTTTGCTTCTTTACTTGACATTTGCTAATTTTATGCTTCCTCTTCTCTTTATTAAGCATTCTTCCTATTGATTATTCAAATATAAAAAAAAAAGTAAGCTAGAATTTCCAGAAATAAGTAGATCAATTTTATGTTTAATTTTTCTCTGCAGACATATTTCCAGTTAGGGACCCATTATTTAGGGGTAAGGGAAAAGGCATTATCATGTATACTATGGGTGCACACTTGAATTTCCGACTCAAGTCTATTGTCTGTATTCCATCAGTATGCTTAAACAGTTTGCAATTTCACAAAAACTCTATTAGACAGATAATACCAAAAACTGTAACTTATAAGGTCATATCTGTATCCATTTTTAATTTAGATAACCACTTCTTAAAACATAAGACATTATTTATTTGACTTTTTATGTTTATTCCTAATGTCAAGAAGTGAAATAAATTCCATCTAAAGAACATTTTGAGCATAAAGAATTCTATTAATAATGGTCTAGACAATAATGTAGGAGGATTTTATAATTAGAAAAAATATATACATATACAATAATATACATACATACACTTATACATATGTGTGCATATGCATATAAATATCGTTATTAGTAACACAAGTTATCCTCATAGAATATATATTCACATTCCTATTTCCACCCCCTTTTTCTTTCCTTTCTGTCCCAAGAGTCCCAGTTCATTGGTTCTGTCTCTGCAGGCAGAGACAGTGGCGGTCTCCAGCAATACTATTCCAGTCTTAGGCTAAATTATCGGCCTAGTGATTTGGAGTGAGCTGGGGTGTGGCACCCTTTTCGTCAGTATGGGATCAGGGATGGATGGGGTGGAAATGAATCAAAGGATATTGGGTAGGGCAGAGAGGAGACCAAACCTTAAAGAAAGCTGCACGAATCTTTGGGAAGATTTCATCACATTATATTTGGCTAATTTGCACTCAAGATGGTACCCAAACTTCCCCCTCAGTCATAAGATGAAGATTATAAGATGATGTAGTTATAAGATGAAAACATGACCAGCAACACCATCACCCCTACATAATATATTACTTATAAGAAGGAAAGGTTTATCCCCATACAATAAAATGATGAATTCTGAAAATATAATGCAAAATGAAAAATTTTTCCTAAAATGGAGAACAAAGGAAATTCACAGCTCTGAAATTTCAGATAGAGATTTGGGACAACTTGTCTTTCCCCTCTCTCCCAACCAAAGAAAAAAATAGCACCTGAGTACACAGTCGCAAAGCTTTTAAAAACTAAAGTGGAAAACAAGCTAATGCAGCCTTTCAACGACCGCAAAAACTTTTATTTTTCTCAAGTTAAACCCTTTGCTTAAACTTAAGAGTGCTGCCTTTTCTTAGCTTTTTCTGAGTAAACTTTAGAAAGTCCTGGATAATTTGCAGCTCCACCCAGAATCCTTTCCTCTTCTCTCAGCTCAGTGAAACTAAGCACGTAAAATAACTATAGTTTATTTACTGACTAGTAGCAAATGCAAACCTCAGAAATCTGAGCCAAATGCCTGAGAAATGAAACCATCCCAGTGTTCCTTAGAAAAACACCACAGCAAGATTGAATAAGGGAGTCCCTTGAAAAAATTTTTATAATCTGGCAGTGGGCAAATGAAGAGTGAGCAAAACACCTGCTGTCCCGAGTCACAAATCTCTCATTCCTGCCTTGAATTTCTCTCACTTCTGTTTTTGTTTGCCCAGTCCATCTTCTCTGACTTCCACTCCCCACCCTACTCTGTTTCAAGCCTGAACTGGAGGGTGCAAGCGCGTAGTAACCTGCACAAATTCCCTAATCCTTGGGCTGTTACTCACCAGGAGAGAGAAGAGCTGCTTGCAGAAGGTGCTCCCTGGGGCAGCAGAGGCCACAGCCATCAGAAGCGGTCCCAGTGGTCAGGGATGCTACCTGGACAATAGGGCAGCTTAGGCTGCACCAGGTGGCTAAGCAGATTCCCACCAGCTGGCACTTGGGAAGGGTATTCTGCTGCCACCTTAGTGCAGGTGAGCTTGATTTGGAGGCAAATGATAAAGGACAGGAGGAGGATCAGCTTTCCTCTTTTTCCCAAGTCAGATTCTTCCTTCCAATTCAATTACCTCTGAATGTAAAGAGGTTTTCCTACAAGTGGGGAGGGTGGGGTACAAAACACCCCAAAACCCAGTCACTAGCTCCTCCTCACAGCAGCTTTCAAAATTTCTCCTACCACTTGGCACATAGGCAGAAGCAAGAGGGAACACCCTCCATCCTGGGCCCTCCTCCCTTTCCCCCCAGGTTGATGCTCTGCAGGCCTTCCCAGTTATTACCCACTCCCACGTCCTCCCCTCCTTCTCGGCCTTATTAACCTATCTTGCCCCTGGGTACAAACATAACTTGTGCACAGACTGCATGCAATGATGCTTCCTCAGCCGTGATTGGCAGATCAGGGGACATGTGCATGTCTAGTCACTGCCATTGAAGTTATCTCCTTATCTGAGCATCCAGGTGTAGTCTGTCACATTCAGTGTTGCCATTCTGCCAGAGGGACCAGGTACTCCAGTCCTTAGCAGCAGCTTCATGCATGCACCGGACCCTATCCCTATTCTGTTTATCTTCTAGATGTCACAGGAATTTACCAGAATATACAGATCTCCTAAAAGTCATAGAATAAAAACATAATTTGGGGGCCTCCCAGGTGGCACAACGGGTTGAGCACAGCGTTGAACTGCGGTGCGAGTTCGATGCCAGGCCAGGGAGATTCCCATATGGCACAGCAGACCTTTCCTGTCTTGCCCACTGTTCCCCTCAGCAATGTATTGAAGTTGATCTGCCTGTTCTGCTCCCCACTCTGTCTCTGGTGACACAGAGCCCCACACCGGCCCCACAACTCTGGCCTGCACCCCAGCTTGTATGCAAAAATAAATAAATCTTTAAAAAAAATAATTTGGATATAATTTTCTTATTGGATTCTTTTTGGGACTGGTTAGATAATATTATTTTCCCTTGGGTATCTTTATTTGAGAATGAGATCTGTGAAATCAGCTCTCTTTAATTCATTCCAATCCCATCTATAATCCATGCAGAATATCCTAGCCTACAAATACAAGAATTCTATCAGATAGTTTTTCAAATATTGTTGACCCTTGCAATGTGGATTTAGCATTGTTATTTCTGTTAAAATAGCAAATTCAATGAATTCAACTGCATACAGTAGCTGTGATGGAAGTCAGGGAAACAGTGTAAATTTTTCAAATGGTAATAACTTAGTTTGGAGTAGGGAGAGGGAACTAAATTCATATTTACTGAGCCATTAGTAAGAATCAGGAATCAGGACAGTTATTTCAGTGAATCCTTCCAATCGCTCACTGAGGGCTCACCTTTTAGGAGATGGTGAAACAACAAGAAAGTAAGTTCATCATCTTTTCTGTCTGTGGAACCCAGACAACGGAGAAGTGAACATTTGAACCCAGATCTGTCAGTCACTAAAGTACCACTTTTCACAGTCTGCCATTTGACATATGACAAATATAACCAAAATAATTTTAAAAAGGAGCACAAAATGATGACCAGGTATGAGAGCACTCTGGGTTGCTGAACACTAATCCTGTTTGAAACTAGAAAAATATATTCAAAAGAAATTGGAACCTGCAACTCTCAGTAACAGTTAATCATTCTAGAAGACTCTACGCATCTGGCCACTTTTGTGAGAGTCATTCTGTGGTCAAGTAAAATGACTGTTAAACTATTTACTTTATAAACTTTTATGTGTGAAATTACTCTTCCTCCTACTGCTACTTATATGTCTATGTCAAGTTTAATTGAAAGTAAAGGTATATATAGCTCAATATCCAAGCTGTTAAGAAAAAATGATTTTCTTCTGTTTTTTTTTGAGAATGGGAACAATTGCTTTTTATATGCAGAAGTGGGAAGAATATTACTGCTGCTTCTTTGTACTTAGAGGTCAGGAAGATTTGGGAAGTAAAAGTCCCTGGAACAAGAACAAAATAATATCTTGAAGTAGTTTACTGCTAATAAATGTATTCCACGTCTTCATCAGAATTTCTCAATAGGAAAACAAAATTACTTAATTGGATATTTTTTATATTTTATATTTTGGTAGATATGAAATTAATGGGTATATAGAAATATGAATAATTATCTAAATGTCTAAATTAATTCGGTGTTTAAGCATACATATATATATAAAACACGTGTCTCTGTGTGTGTTTATTTGTAGCTTAAAGAATTCAAAAGCTCAAATTTTCCAGTTCTCCAATCTTTGAAAATGGGTGTGTATTTTCTAGCTAATAAAGTCATTATAATGTTTTCTTTTATTATAAACTTCTCCAATGAATTGGAAAAGAATTCTAGATTAAAATTAAATTGATGATGCTGAAAAAGTTAGCATGAATTGTTCTTTTGAAGAAAAAAATGCAAGGTATTGTCAAGTTAAAGAATATCCAGAATATTCTCCATGGTTAAGGAAAACTGATTTTCTTGATAGTACTTCTTTCAGTTTAGTTGCTACATGTTTTCCTCTCCCATTATCTTTCTTTCCCAAAAGCTAAGAAAAAAACTTGTATAAAAGCTAATTCAAGTCATACCTTCCATACTGGTCAATTATACACAAAGATTTCCATAATAATCTAAGTATCTTTTAGAAAACTTTATTATTGTAAGAAAATTACATCTTTTAAAATCAAGTTAACTAAAAACAAAATTATCTTTTCCATTTTTCTGCAATCAGATTATTCCATAAGAGTTCTCTCTTATTTTTATTTTGATGTGCATGATCATTGTGTTTTGTTTGTTTTAATCTACGTCTAAATTAACAGCGTAACTGAATGGTTCATATGCTAGCATGGTAAAATTCTTATACTCTGGAGTTAGACTGCTGGGTTCAAATATTGACTTAAGTAGTTATTAACAGTATAGCTATAGACTAGTCACTTAACCCTTTTGTGCCTCAACGTCTTCACTATAAAATAGGAATAATAATAGCTGCTAATTTACAGGTTACTATGAGGATAAATGTTAAATTATACAGAAAGCCCTTTGAATAACATGTGGCTCATAGCAACCATTCATGTTATATACCATATAATCACCTCAGTACATAATAAAAGGTTAAAGGGACTGAACTTCAAATAAACTAAATACAAAATTATTGCAACTCTATGGTCTTCTATAAAAGCACTCTAAAATACACAGCCAGATTTATACATCAAACAAGTGCCTCAGGGTCCATGTGATAGGCACTGACACCACATACAGAATATTTTCAGCACAGACAGAAAACTTTTTTTTTTTAAGGGCAGACTGTGTTCTCTTTCCAGTTAAAATTATAGGGTTAAAGGAGATACCATACCAAATATTAAATAACAGCAATTTAGAAAGAAATTAAGAATAGACAACGTTAAAGCCTTCATGCAGAGATTCCTTTAGAAGAGAAGAGCTAATTTTAAATATATGATTTACGGTCATCCAGAGAAAGATTTAAACCCAAAGATCTCCATGACCCTTGTGGCTCTTTAGTTTTCAGCACAAGGCATGTCAAAACAATGTGAATTCCTATGAATCTCAGAGAACATATCTTGTGGAAATACAATAACAAATTTTATAAGGAGTATTTGTGCACAGTTTGCCAAAAGTGCTGGTTATAAGAAAACTCGACTTAAAAATAGTCACTTAATGATAAAATTATTATCTGCCAGGTGACACAACATATTCCAAGACTCTTGACAGGTAGGAATGCTGTGTACATTGATGAAGCAGTTACAAGGCGCTTCGAGCTAAATACACATGACAGAGGATACCAGGAGTTTAAACTACAGGAGTTTTAAAATAATGCAGGTTTGTAATCTGGTAACCTTGATATGGTACAGTAGACATGTATGAAAAAAATTTTGGCTACATAAGGCATCTTGGGTCACTTGAGTTCAATGTGCGTTGGTGGAAATCCCCTTCAATTTTATTGAATTCAGATTTCTTTCTTTTTTTAAAAAAGATTAATTTATACAAGCTGGGGTACAGGCCAGAGGGGTGGGGCGGCGAGAGGGTTCAGCAGAGACAAAGTGGGGAGCAGAACAGGCAGATCAGAAATACACTGCTGAGGGGAGCAGCGGGCGCGGCAGGAGAGGTCTGCTGCACCATGTGGGATTCTCCCTGGCTGGGCGTCGAACCCGCATCGTGCGCTGCTGACAGCTCCACAGCGCAGCGCTCAACCGCTGCGCCACCAGGGAGGCCCGAATTCAGATTTCTATTTGGGTAATAAGTTATTAAAACTTAAAAGTAATTCATAGGGGTTGATAATTATGATTTCTTAAGGTTGTTTGCTTGGAACACTGATTAATTTCTATAAAATGATTATTCTCATTATCAAATTCGTTGGCAGATTTATGAAAAGAAATGTTAGCATACATCTCTGTATAATTTACAACTCTCTATTCGTCTCACAAACCTACTTCAAACAAACTAAAATTGTTGAGGATAAAGTACTTTGTTAGGTCATATAATTGGAAAGTCCAGGGATAGCCTAGATGCAGGCACGCTGAACCAGCTGATCAAAAGATGTCTCCAATTCAGTGGCTCTCTTCATTTCTTAGCTTTGCCTTTCTTTATGTTAGTTTCATTATCATTTACTTTTCACAGTGTGGAGTCAATAATAACCACCATAAACTGCAAAACCACATGCTATTGGTTTAGCAATCCATGGTTCAAAGAGCATCTTTTTTACAATAGTTTGAGCAAAAACAAATCCCACTGAATGAATCTTACCCATGAGCTAAACTCAAGGAATGGGCCAAACTACATGGACAAAAAGTGGTGGGGATGTCTTTTCTCAGAGATGACTGTGGACTTTTGACAGAAAAGAAAGGAACACTGGTTTGTCAGTCAATTAAAAAGATGTCCACCTGGGTCTCCCTGGTGGTGCAATGGGTTAGTGCAGCACTGTGGAGTTGTCCGCGGCTGCAGCGCTGTTTGGATGCCCAGCCAGGGAGATTCCCACATGGCGTGGCAGACCTATCCTGCCTCACCCACTGCTCCCCTCAGTGGTGTATTTCAGTAGATCTGCCTGTTCTGCTCCCCAATCTGTCTCTGGTAGATCCTCTTACCACCTCACACCTCTGGCCTGCACCCCAGCTTGTATGCAAGAATAAAAAATAAATCTTAAAAAAAAAGATGTCCACCAATCTGACCTTTTCCTTATTGTTATTTCACCATTATGCGTCAGTTTTCCATCAATAATTTATTATCATGATCTGTGTTCTTACCATTATGCACAGTGTTAATGCAAAGCTGAAGAAAGCATGTTCTCTGCCCGCATGAAGATTATAACCTCCTGTATGTTTTCAAAATTAAAGTACTTCATATTATCTTAGGGTTAAAATCCTGGTAAAATCAATGTAATGAATATTTACTTTTATTCACTTCCAGATAGTTGCTCAAGTTATTATTTTCTTTGGTTTCAAAAATAAATATTTGAAGATTGTTTTCTTTCAATGATATGGATAGATGGAGTCAATTACTCATATTCTAAAAATTGCATTATTAAATGTTTATTTTTGAGGATAAGCATATATACACACTACCTAAATTTTGTTAAGAAAGAAAATTGAGAAGGAAAACTTCACCCATGACCTAGAGGTAATCTTCCAGAGTATCTCTTCCAGTCTAGGTTTTTGCATAGACTTTTTACTCTGTATAATTACATTACAAATATAGCACATGCATTTTCCCCATAATAACATAGACACTTTTTCCTATGCCATAACAAGTCCTGTAACAAATTCCATCAAATAAATTCATCACAATTGATTTAACCACTCCCTAATATTGGATATTTAAGTTGACCCAATTTTTCATTATTATAAAGACAATTTTGATAATTAAACCTTTTTCTGGATTTAGGATTAATTCTTGAGATAGAGTTTCACAAATCAACGTTAGGATAAAGGCTATGAGATTTAATGACTCAGTATATAAAGCCAACTTGCATCAAAAAGGCAGCACACCAATGTGCATTCTTAGTAACAATGAATAGAAGAGTAAATATCCTAGCCAGGATGGACTATTGTCATCTCATTTAAAAGTCTTGCTATTTTATTAAATTTTATTTTTTATAATTTCTGTTGAAGAACATAGCTTTATAACATTATACAAGTTTGCTATTTTAACAAGAAAAATTATTTTAATTTTAATTATTTACCTAGTTATGATGTTGAGCATTTTTCATAACTGCCATGCCCCTATATGTTTCTTTATGGTGTATACACTGTTTTAAACATATTGGCACCTGCTTGGAACTGTGAAGAAATGAGGACATCTAAAATTAGCCAAACCAGTTAATAATTAACATTCCCTCTTCAATACAGACTGTATTTTGGAGGAGAAAATTATACTTTTAAATTCTAGTTTTTTATTTTGTTTTATGATGGAATCTGCTGACAGTGCAAAAACATTTTTGCCTTGTAAGTTCATTGAAGCAATAATCTTCTGAAAAACTACTAGTATTTCCTGAAGCAATGAACACAAAGCTCACCTAGAGTTTTGTAAATTGATTTGCTGGCTAGATTGAAATCAAAGTGTTGTCATTCCCACGGCAAATGTGACGGATACCCAAAGGAACCATTTTTAATTTCCTTCTTTGCATCTAAAAATAAAACTCTTTCCCTAAGATTCCTGCAGCTTGTTTTAGATGTAACAAAAATACACATCTATTGATTAGATTCTGAATTGTTTTTCATGAAATACCTCTAAGAATTTGTGTGTACTTAAGGTTGATTGAACAAACACGCCGCCATCTCAGTGCTACTGCTGCTGTTTTGTGGTTTACGGTTGAAGAAGAGTGGTTAGGGCGCTGGAGCCATCACTATTTCTTATGCGCTGGAATAAATTTAGAAAAATGACATGGAAAACAGACACTGCTCTTCATTATGAAACAAAACACTGTATCTGTGGTGATAAACACTATAAACTGTGTTTTTTGGTAAACATTTCCCTCTCTGAATTTAACTAAAATGATCCTGAGAATTTCTGCTAGTACCTTAGAGCTGTGTCTGAGTGTCTACGTGCTGTTTTCTTCTCCTGAGATAGATCAGAGGTCTCAGATACAGGAGGAAAACTCAGCTTTACCTCCATTTAGGTAGACTGTTATGCTGCCTCTTGCTATTTTACCACTTTCCTGAAAACACATTATGGTATGTTTTTTGCTAAAACATCATTCGAAATGATTCGAATTCCAGGGAAGGATTGCTGTGCCATAACATCCCATGAACCATTCTAGTTTCAGGGAGGAGGGGGAATGTTGATTCTATCGAAGAGGAAGGCTACACAAATTCCTACCATGAACCCTGGAACACAGACACTGGGTCAGTCTAGAAAGGAGAATCCATGAATGACTTCTAGTAACTTTTTTCTTTCTTTTTCCTTATACGTGAACTTGAGAGGAATCTTTACATTATGAATTGTTTCAATTTTTGGTGAAGTTAAACTATATATATATATATATATATATATATATATATATATATATATATATATATATAGCATACATACATGGTCAACATGTAATGTATACAAATATTATTATATGTTAAAATATAGTGTATGTTATGTGTTATTATGTGTTACAGGTTATATTTATTTTTTTATTTTTTCTAATATATATTTTTATTGTTATTTATATCTTTTACATTTTGTATTCCCCTTGGGTAACCCACCACCAATTCACCCGTGATCCATCTCCGTGGTCCCTTGTGTTCTTTTCTACTCCATTTTGTGCCCTTATCCTCCCCCTCCTCCCAACCCCCCAAGTGTCTCTATTTGGTTTCCCTATAGTCCTGTTATAAGTGAAACCATTCGATATTTTTCTCTTTTTTTCTGGCTTGTTTCGCTGAGTATGATCCCCTCTAATTCCATTCATGTCGCTGCAAATTGCATGCGTTTATCTTCTTTGAATACTAAATATACCACATCTTCTTGATCCAGTCATCTATTTTTGGACATCTTGGTTGCTTCCATACCGTTGCTATTGTGAACAGTGCCGCAATGAACATATGGCTGCATGTATCCTTTTGGATTAGTGTTTTTGTGTCCTTTGGGTAGATTCCCAAAAGTGGTATTGCTGGGTTGTATGGAAGCTCCATGTTTAGCAGTTTGAGGAATCGCTATACAGCTTTCCATAGTGGTTGGACCAGTTCACATTCCCACCAGCAGTGTAGAAGAGTTCCTTTTTCTCCACATCCTTTGCAGCATTTGTTGTTGCCTGTATTTTTAATGTGTGCCATCCTCACAGGTGTGAGGTGGTATCTCATAGTGGTTTTGATTTGCATTTCCTTGATTATTAGTGATGTTGAGCATTTTTTCATGTATCTGTTGGCCATTTGCTTTTCTTCTTTGGAGAAGTGCCTTTTGAGCTCTTCTGCCCATTTTTTGACTGGATTGTTAGCTTTGTTTTTGTTGAGTTGTGTGAGTTCCTTAAGCAGTATGGTACTGGAACAAAGACAGACACAAAGACCAATGGAACCGAATAGAATACCCAGAATTAAAGCCGCATATATATGAACAACTAATCTTTGACAAAGGAGCAAAGAAAATGCAGTGGAACAAGGACAGTCTATTCAATAAATGGTGCTGGGAAAACTGGACAGCCACATGCAAAAAAATGAAGCTAGACTACTGCCTCATACCCTGCACAAAAAACAACTCAAAATGGATAAAAGACCTAGACGTAAGACCCGAAACCATAAAATTTATAGAAGAATATATAGGCAAAACTCAACACGACATACAGCTCAGCAAAATCTTTAACAACACATTCCCCAAAGCAAAGGAAGTGAAGGACAAGATAAACAGGTGGGATTACATCAAAATAAAAAGCTTCTGTACAGCAAAAGAGACATTAACCAAAACAGACAGACACCCTACCAACTGGGAAAAGATCTTTGCACACAATACATCCAATAAAGGACTGATAACAAATATTTACAAGGAGTTACAGGTTATATTTAGAGAGAGAAAGAGAACCCAAGGCTAGGAAGAGAGTCACAAGGTCACAGAAGAGAAGCAGACTGCCACTTAATTTAGCTCATGGGCAGACTGATGGATACTTTATTATCCTAATATACTAGGATATGAATATAATTTGAGGGAATAGTTAAGTTGTACTATTCTAAAAATGGAATGTAGAGCATTCTAGAATTTGAATCTTTTAAAAACAAAGTAATATTACAATGAAATAAATATCAATGTATCAAAGCAAGACCACAATGCTCAGCATTTTAAAATTTGGTGACATAAAATTAGACAGTAGTGATAGTAAGAAGATTAGTGGAAAATGCCCAAGTTTATTAAATTTAAAATAATGATATGCTAGATGGAAATATTATAAATATTTGATTATGAAACCTGGAGAAAGAGAAATCGTGAGAAAAGATAGAATAATAATTGGTTCAGCTAGTTATATTGAATACCTATTATGTACTATGCAGGATCAGACTTTGATCATATAAAGAGGAAAGTGACATGATTAAGTCACTGTCTCATAGGTGGACAAAGGAGGAGCCACAAAGCAGGAACCACTAGCCAACTCAGAGTACACAGGGCAGGGAGATCTTGCTAGAAAAATAAAATTTAAAATGAATCTTAAGAAGTGTAAGGACTTGTCAGGTATAAAAGACAAAGACAATCTACATTGATAGAGCAATAAACAATAGTGCAAAGGAGACAAAGAACAAGAGAGTAATTAAAACTACATGTTTAGAACAAAGGGGAACAAAAATACTGAGAGGGTGATTTTGGAGTAAATTAAGAAAAAACACCACAAGTCAGTTTGAAATAATTCCTTTAAGTTCTGCACCTTATGGGTGTCCTTGATGGGACTGGGAAAAATTGAAAGAATGTAAAATTGCCTTTACTTAAAAGGACTGGAAACACTATTAAATTGATTTTCTAGATCCCTGATTCCAAAGGCCCAGAACAATAATGGTCTTAATGTTATTAATTATTTGGGTTTACTTATTTTTCTTCAAATTTTATAATTTATAATAAGTATCTTTTTAAAAATAGTAAAATGCCAGGTTAGAGAGTCTATTGAATCTTTTCATATATTCTCACATGCACTCCTCCATTTTTCAAATGAAAAGGCTCTCAGAAAAAAAAAAAGGCTTTATCCAAAGTTACACCATTAATCTTAGACAGATTTGAAATTAATTCTTCTGTTTGTAAGTCCACAGATCTGGTTTACTGATTTGAGTAGATAAATCAGTGAAAAATTCAAAGCCAGGGCTGTAAGGTAAGTTTTTCATAATTATAATTTCTAGACTTGGATATTAGATGATATAATATGATCTTGGCATAATATGCAGATTTCTAAATTCTGCAAATCACTTATTAGTGAATATCATTTACAAGAAATGTCAAAAATTGGAAAAATCTTAAATCATTAGAATGGAAAGAAATCCTTTCTTAGACATCTATATTCCTATTCTCAATAATGAAGTATATAGGAATTTTAGTTTTAGATATGGTATATAATAAATAAAATAGTTATGGGGTTGAGAAAGTGAAGCTTGTTATTCATGAATATTTTTAGACTAACCTACACTGAGTACACTTCACATTTGTCTTAACTATGGTTTCCCTTATTTAAATGGAAACTATTTCCCTTATTTAAATGAAACTATGGTTTCCCTTATTTAAGAGTGATTAACATAAAACAAAAAAAACCCACACCCTTTAAAGCTACTCCCTTTATGAAATAACCGCAATTAATCACTCATCTCAAATTATTATTGCAATCTAGGTGCTTCTGCAATCAATTGCTAACTGGCAATTCTCCTGCAATGGGATAATTTAGGGAATGTGAGTCTAGAAAGTGCTGAGTTTTAAATCCAAGATTCCATCTGCAGAGTTTAGATTCAGATTAGAATGGGACCAATATTTTGCCAGATCCTCAGATTGTGTGAGTTTAGAATAAATTCATTATTTACTAATACATATCCATTACATGTCTAATACACTGCTTGAGAATGTAGGAAAACCAAAATGAATAGGGAAGAACAATTGTGCCCTAAAAATGCTTATAATGTTGATAAGCAAACATAATGCTTTTATGTCAAGAGAGAAGAGAACAAGAACTATATTACATGCTAAATATAACTCAAGAATTTGTTTCCTGTACTCAAAGGCAGCACAATCAATGTAAAATAAGATACTCAGAAAACAGGACAATCAGCATGTTAGTGACCAAACATGTACTAAGTGACGTGTGAAAAATACAACAGTAAGATAAGGGTGCTGAGCTCACACCAACTTAAACACATTAAAACAAGGAAAGACAAATTAATGGTGTGTGACTAGCTGTAAGTGGCAGTAAGGTTAATAAAGAAATTAGTATAACCTGTAAATGGAGTCTTAAGTAGATAGGAATTAGACACACACAAGAATGGGTAACACTTGTTATTTCAAGTGGGCACAGGAATACATATTCACAGAGAGCTGATCAATAATGGATTGGAGGGGAAAGCTAGTCCGGGTGGAACCAACTAGATTCAGCATTTCCCCTCTCTGTATATGTCTGGTGCTTAGCTAGTTATTAATAATACAGACATGGCCTCAATTCACAGTGTAATAAAAGAAATAGATGGGGAAATAATTGTCGGACAGCATGATGAAATAACAGCTAAGTACAAATGTCAAGAGAATACAAGAGAGAAAGTCATTCAGCATGGCGCCTAAGGAAGGCAATGTTTCTAGATTTAGTTCCTAACAAGGGAAGAGGTGATGTTTTATGGCTCTAAAAAGATAAATAGAATTCATCAGATAAAGGGGTCTGAAGGAAGGACAAGCTTCAGAGAAGTATATAATCAAACCACAAAAAGCATGAAAGACCAATGCTTACTTAGGAAATGATCAGAGACTCTGGGGATGCAGATATAAGCTATGCAAAGAATGGTTAAGGAAACTGGGAATTTTCAACCTACACAAAAGTCTCTGGTGATATTACATAATACTTGTATTATTACATAATACTTGTATACTGGTGATATTACATAATATTCAAATATTTATGACATAGAGGAAAGATTACAGCTGTTTTTTTATTGTTCTTGGTTTTATGTTTTAGTATAGTTTCAGATTTAGAGAAAAGTTGCAAAGATAGTACAGAGTTCCCATACACTTCTAATTCACTTTCCCCTATTATTGAAAGATTGCATTAGAGTGGTGCATTTGTATTTGTGAACAAAGATTGACACATTTTTATTAACCAATGTCCATATTTACTCGGATGGCCTTAGTTTTTTTCTGTTCTGGCAGCCTAGCAAGGCTATCACATTACATTTAGTAGCTATGTCTTCTTAAGTTCCTCTTGATTGTTAACAGTCTCTCAGACTCTCCTTGTGTTTGATGGCCCTGACCATTCTAAGGAGTACTGGTCAGGTATTGTGTGTCCTTTGGAATTCGAGAAAAATCATGTTTTCTCATAATTTTTTTGGAGTAAAGTACCATTTTCATCACATCCTATAAAGAGTAGATATTATCAACAAGACTTACCTGACACTTGTTTTGAAACATGCTAAGTAGAAAAACATTCAAAGGGAGGTAATTAAAGGGAACTATTTGAATACATAGTTTAGGGCTCAGAATCAGAGAGAAGGAAGTTATTTGCTTGAGTTCATTTGGCTATTAAAATAGATTAGCCAAGACTTAAACTCATTTGTTATGATTTTCAATTTTGTCTTTTTTCTTCTGCTTCATAGGGCTAAAAGGGCTATTAAATGAGCAAATACCTTCAATGTTCCTGCCAGGTTGTCCTGAAGTTGCATATGTCCTGGATCTCGAGTCTACTGTGCACATCTTTCCAAAATCTGCACTCAGAGACATCGCATTGGTAGCTTGAAATCAGCTATGTTGGGGCTATTCACACCATTACACAAGTCCTAAATCAGCAGGTTTCTTTCTTTCTTTCTTTCTTTTCTTTTTTTCCCATTTAAATTTCTTTCTGGAGGGTTGGTTGTTAACCAACAAATAGACCATTGTAACCAACAAAAAGAACACTGTCTCTTCTATTTGTTTTGTTTTTAGACCTGCACAATCTCATTCTATATCAAACTAAGAAGAAAAGAAATCCATAATGTAACCTTCTTTTAGAAGAATTAAAACAAAGTAAGCCTGTAGAGCCTAAGTAAAAATCTCACTGCAGAAGACCTAACGGTCCAATTGAAAAAATAATAAAAAGGGAAGAGTATAGTGAAGGAGAAAAATAAAGAAAATCATATGGGTTATTGTCCCTAAATATATTATTTCCTTATTGTTTTGATTGATGGTACTGTTTGATTCACTTTTGCTTGTTTGATAAATATGGAAATCCTAATATGTCTGGAGCAACATCCTGTTATTTATTTCCTGAATACAAGTTGCAAAGATATTTCTAGAATCTTATGCTGATTTAAGGACAGATATACATAACAGACTCTGCACATTAAAATGCAGCATATAGTATTTAAACTATGAAAATAGAAGAGTGCTTTTATCCCTACCCACCCACTTGGCTTGGCATTAGATACAATGTGATCCCTGGCTGGAAGACACCTGTTTAACAAGAAGCCTCTGTGTATCAAGTCACATTGGACAGAGCCACTTGAAAGGCCTAGTCAGCAGAATGGAGCTCCCTTCCCACTCCCAGTGAATGGCATTATCTTCCAAATGAGCATGAGGACTGGTGCTCTCTCAAAGAAAACTCTAAGGAAATTTAAGGCAATGTGCTTGGTTATATGCATTCAAACCCAGTGCTGTCAAAGTCTACGCATGTCAATTAAGAATCCCAAATTCATTCGGGTAGAACATGGTGGCTTTGGAATTGAGGAGTAAAATAACACCAGATTGTAAAGAAATTTTCTCCAAAGGAAAAAAAAAAAGCATTGAAAAAGTTATTTTAGTTGTATAGAGTGATTAAATACATATGAGTAAATTACCATTATTTAGTTTGTTGATTTTATATGTTGCATGCATGAGTGAATGTGTGTGTATAAAATGAATATTTTGGGGGCTTCCTTGATGACTTATGGGTCAGCATATCAGTGTTATCACCTAGAAGGCCCACTACAAAGGCCTTAGGTTGATCCCCAGCAGGAAGCTAACCCACATGGTGCAGCAGACCTCTCCTGCCTCACCCGCTGCTCCCCTCAGCAGTGTATTTCAGTCAGTTTGCCTGTTCTGCTCCCCACTCTGTCTCTGATGAATCCTCTCACCACCCCACCCCATTCCCCCTGCACCTCTGCCCTACATCCCAGCTCATCTATGCAAAAATAAATAAAACATTTAAAAATAAACAAATAAAATAAAAAGTGATTCAAACACTATTTCTTAAAAGAATCTAAAAAAAATTAATATTGCAAACTGGTTTTTGAATGCTCTAAAAGGGATTTGGTGGATCACTAAACCAAGTACATATACACAAACGCAAGCACAAACAGAAAAACAGGATATTTTAAATAGGAAAAAAATTTCAACAAGAAGCACGAGTTTGGGGGTCTCCCTGGTGCCGCAATGGGTTAAGCACTGTGCTGTGGAGCTGTCAGCAGCTGCGCTGAGTTCAATGCCCCAACAGGGAGATTCCCACATGGTGCTCTCCTGCCTCGCCCGCTGCTCCCCTCAGCAGTGTATTCCAGTTGATCTGCCTGTTCTGCTCCCCACTCTGTCTCTGGTGAACCCTCTCACCGCCCCATACCTCTGGCCTGCACCCCAGCTTGTATGCATAAATAAATAAATCTTAAGAAGAAAATAAAAAAGAGACACAAATTTGAGGAAATTTTGTCATCTAGCAAAATACTGACCTGTCTAGCTTGTTCTATAATTGTATTGGTTGTCCCGATTGTTTCTCAAACTTGGCTAATTATCAGAAGCACCCAGGGTGCTCGTTAAAGTACTGGTTCCTTTGGTCCACCTCATACTTAAAAATCAGTTCTTGAGGGACTGGTCTAAGAATCTATAGTTTTAACAAGTGCCCCAAGCAATTTTGCTGAGTATCCACGGATGAGCAACAGTGCCCAGATTAGGGGTTCTCAACTCTAGCTACACATTTCATTCAGTTGTAGAGTTCTAAAAGAAAATACTGATCTCTGGGCCTCACCCTGAACCAATTATATCAGAATCTCTGGGACTGACTTTTAGGCACACGAATTTTTGTAAAAGTACTTTCAAGTGACTTTAATGTGTTGCCAAGAAGGAGAGCCACTGACTGGTTCACCTAAATAAGAAGCTAACAGAACATTAAGCTAAAACAGGAACCAATGAAATCTTAAGGAGAAAATGGCTCTTGTCCAATCTGTGAATATCTTTAGAAATTTAAAAGAAAAAGTAGCAATTTGGAAGCATTTCTGGATGTTTTGATGACAACAAAGAGGTGAATCTGTTCCTTTCTCTTTTCATTTCATGTAGACTCTGTCTACTCCTCTACAATTGACTTGCGAGTTTTCCTTCCTGAATGATAAACTCTTTGTGTTCAGGACTGTGTATTTTCTGTAGCTGGAATTATGCCTCCCACATGGAGGGAGCCAAAGAAATATTTGTTGAAAGAACAGCAATAGGATTAACTATTGAGATATTAATTTGTCCTCATAGGACAACACACTTCAGTAGTCATTCTTGTCTTGACTTGGTCACTTCCTGTTCCTTTGTCAGGAATAATTCCTCACCAACTTGTACATGGCTAACACATTCTTATCCACCATGAATCAGCTAAAATCATCTTCACAGAGATTTTCTCTTGGTCCCCTATTGTAAAATAGATCCCAAGGTCTCCATTATGTTCTCTGCCAGCCCCTTCTTTGATTTTCTTTTCTAGCAATTACAACCAAATGCTGTATTTTACCATTTTTGCAATTTTGTCTCTTTGTTCTTCTTCTCCACTAGAGTGTGCCCACTATTAGGGCAGGGCCAGAGAATATTGTACATCATTGTGTCACCAGAATCTAAGACAATGATATAGGACTTGTCCCTTTCCCTGATTCTGTGGTTTTATTGAGAATATATATAACTATCTATGTAGATACTAAATAGATTATTTCTTTCTTCTTCCTTTCAGGAACAATTAGCAAATTTTTGTATTATAAGTTTGGAACTCCTTGCTAAAGATTTGTTAGGGAGCTTTTCTTCAAACAGAAATAAGAGATAAGAGAATGAGAATAAAAGAAGGAGAAGGAGGACCAAGGCACTTGGCTAATCAGGAATAATGCTCCCAGCTAGTGTAATGGGTAAGACTAATAGAATCAAGTTTAAATGCAATTCTGCCACTTATGCTTGGAGTAAACTGAAACACTTCTCTACAAATTAGCTACATAATCTTTAAATTTGATGTCAACCAAATCAAACGTGAAAACACATTTTTTTTCAGAGTAGATGTTTTGTGAAGTTGAAAATATTTGAAATTGAACTTCCATTGACTTAACACAAGGTGGTTAATTTCTTAAGGCTTCTTATGTAGGTGAAGCAGATGTTGACTTGCTCAGTGCATTCATTCCAGTAAAGTAAAGCAGTTGTTGAGTTTGCTGGAGAACATTCTTTAAAAACATGCCTCCCAAAATTGGAAACATCAAAAGAGAGTGAGAGAGAGAGAAGGAAGGGAGGGAAGGAGGGAGGGAGGGAGAAAGGAAGGAAAGAAGGAAGGAAGGAAACAAAGAAACAGAGAGAGAAAGAAAAAAAAAAGTGTGCCTTCCAGCAGGGTACCATATAATAAAGTGAAAAACTAAGCCACACTCCCTGCCTAGCAAGCAAGTGGGAGGCTTGAATAGATAAGGGAATAGGCCCTATGTACAACCACAGTAACCAGATAAACAAGCCCAGATCCAGGAATACAGAAGCACGTCCAGGACACGGTTTGGTGTCTAAGATCAGGGCCCTAGACCAGACATCCCAGCAGATTACTGGTGCATACTGACACCTAAATTAAAAAGCCCACGGAAACAGATTATAAAATAAAGCCTCAAATCCTCCTTCCCTCTCAAGGCCTCTCCCGTTTGCCCTCTGCTCTCTTGCAGAATATTTCAATAATCCACCTTTTCTGTCCTCTTCTCTGTCTCTGGTGAATTCTTTCACCCTCATGCTTCCAACCTCACCCCAATATTTCTCCCCACTACACCCATTGTTATAAACTAGAAGTCTATTAAAGACTATATAAACACTATATGATATAAATTCCCAATTATCCTGCATGAACATGGACAACATGGACTGTTCTTATTTAAGTTTTGCTTATAATTATTGCTGGAGTGTTTTAAATCTTATAAAATTAAAATGACATTTTCTGAGCAATAATTTAGTTTAGAACTCAATGTCACCTCTCCCTACGATGACTAGGATATGAAAGGGAAGTGACAAGAGACTTGGTGTGAGCAGAGTGCAAGATTTTCATTTTCTGTCTGTGTTAAGTGCTCAGGAATCATGCAAATCTGAAAGAGGCAAGACAAAGGCAAGTCTAAGAGATCCCAAGTGGAACATAAGATGTGTCTGGTTATTGTTCTCTCTCCCAGAAGAGTTTGAATCTCTAAGATTAAGGAATCATTTGTACATATCCTTGCATTTCTGGTACTTCATGCTTCATTGTAAGGTCTCCAAAATGGCCCTTAATTTAGCTAGTTTTGAATTCTAATAATTGATTAGAATTACCTCGTATGACATGAGGGAAACAGAACTATGTGGAATTGTTGTCAGGGAACCAATAGCACACCTGAATTTTAAAAAACACAGAGTTAGAAAGTGCTTGCAGTTGTTTAGACTAAAGGAGGAGCAAAAAGAAAGAAATCAGTGGAAGAAAGAAGAATCAAGAATAACTTGCAGAATTTTGGCTTATGCATTACTAAGAGTATCCAAGGTCATGAGCTGATTCAGAGGTGGAAAATGATACAGTCAGGTTATCCAGGCCATATAATAAGTAGGAGGTCAAAAATTGAATCTAAAATTTAGGGCTGAGAGCTTAAGTGGAAAGATAGATGTAGGAAACATTTACATTAAAATTGACATATTGGAGGACATTGACATGGATAAACTCAATCAGAGAGTAAAAGAACAACTAGAGTAAAAGAACAACCAAGAAAAGAACATAAAATAGAAGGTTGAAGAGTTTGGGAGAGAATTCAGAAAAATAGAAATGAGACAATGATGTCCCTCAAGGGAAGAGAGAGCTTTAGGAAAGAGAAGCACTCAAGAGAGCTGTGAGGATTTCTGACCCCACACAAGAGAACTGGAGACCAGCCAACACAACGGAAAAGGAATTTAACGAAGTGGTAATAGATTCTTCACAGGATCAGTAGAAAAGCTCAAGACCCAGAGAGCTGGGAGGAGCCAGGGAGTCTTAGCCATAAGAAAACACAGTGAAATTTTATCCCAGAACACTTCTACCTAGGATAACACCAGTGACAACACCACCACAGGCAATTTCACGTTGCCACCCCTGTAATCCCCAGATAGAGCCCTGAATGTCTTCTCATCTGTCCTTCAGCCTTTGTTTCCTTCACTCAAATATCAAATCCCCAGAAGAATGGATCAATGCTTAACTCAGGAAGCCAGAGAGCAGGCAAAGGGGGATTCTCCCTTTGTCCTGCCCCTACTAAGCATCTTAATAACTGTAACTCTAAATCAAGAAGAGTAACAATTTTTTTATCTAAGCTTATTATTTTATAGGCCCTGTTCTAAGCACTTTAGAACATGAAGTTATCCTTACAAACTCTTTACAACACACATTATAATTTTCTGTTCTAGGACAGGCTCCACTGAAAAATTTGGGGGCTCAATGGCTTCTCATATGGTTCTCTACTAGAAAGTGGTAAAGCAAAGATTAAAAAGCAGGAAGTCATGTTCCAGAGTCTGTAAGCTAGGCTCTCACACTGAATGCATATCTGGGTTATAATAGAGCTATTGAAATGATGAGGCAAGAATGCATGTTAAATAAGATGTTAGATCTAGAAGATGGTATACATGATCATTTGAGAAACAAGGAAAGGCAGAGAAGATGGATAGAAATATGCAGGTAGGCATACACAGTCATCTGGGAAGCATGGTTTCCATGACCCCTGTGTAAACCAACATTCACAGATGCTTGTATTCCTTATATAAGATGGTGTAGCATTTGCATCCAACCTACCTACATCCTCTCTGTGTACTTTAAATCTTTTGTAGATTACTTACAATGCCCAACACAATGTAAATATTGCACAAACAGGTGTTATACTATGTTGTTCAGGGACTGAGGACAAGAAAAAACAGTCTGCACGTGTTCAGCTCACACACAATCATGGACCTAATGATATAAGTATGATTTGGTTGACTGAATCCGCACCTGCGGAACCTAAAGGTAGGAGGGCTGCTGTATGAGCAAGGAGGAGAATGGTTTTGAGGTAACCTATGTCTTGATTTTGATTTTCATTAACAAGAAATACTGACATATTTTTAAAAATGTGAGGTGAGGACATAAGTCAGAAGCAAGTAGTAAACCCTTGCAATAACTTCTGTGTGAAGAAATAACAGACTTGCTCCTTCTAAAATGTGGAAATATAGACATGATCCCTAATCTTCTCTTTTCGGAAGTTATATGTAACTCTATACAACAGTCCACTTGAGGTAGACACTATAAATTAAGATTTGAAGCTTATTGGTAGAGACCAGCAGAAACCAAAGGGTCAAAAGGTAAGAAAGCAGAGGAAGTGATGAACCCGAGCTGGACAAATACCATCCTCATTATTATAATAACCATCATAATCATAATCATTATGCTTTATTGCCTGGTTTCTATGTATCGACACTGTTAAGTATTTTATAGACATAATTCAAATCATGAACACAACAACTCTATAAAGTTAAAGTGTTATTATCCCACTTTATAGACAAGAAAACTGATGCCCAGAGAGTTTAAGTAACTTCCCAAAGGTCAGAGAGCTAGTAAGTAGTGGAGACAGAATTCGAACTTACTTCAAAATACATAATGGGGCATTATGAATGCATCAAAATGCAGGGATCAGGACTAGAAAGCACCTAAAATAATAGCATTTTTTCCTGAATTACAAGAAATTGATTATAGTCAGAAAGTAAAATATTTGAATTTACTCTTTCATCCTACTTGAAGGGTGGGTGGCATGTTTCCAGGTTTACTGTGGAAGTAGTGAATCCATGTGGCGCCAATATGTGCACAACGCAGGGTACGATCGCGAGTGGCGGAAGGAACAAACTGACGAATGAATGATCCTCCTTTCCAATCTCTGGCCAGAGTGATGTGGAAGACATTTCATAAGATACTGACACGGATTTGAACACCGTCACCTGTGCTGATGACCAATTAATTAATGTACCGGCGTGGTGTATTGGCTTCTCCTTTTCTCCTGTATCTCTCCTCTGCTCCCTGGGATTATTCACCAAATAATCTGCACGCAGGGCTCTACATGGCCTCTGGCTTTGCTTCTGGGAGATTCTAAATCAAGTCAATAAGAACTAGAAGACAAGCCTAAGGGTGCATGTTCCCTTGCTGACAGTGAGCAGCATCACTCAAGAGCTACTTCTGTCTCTTCTCATTGCCTTCAAGCCTATCATCATGTTTTCGTTTTGTTAGACTTATCCAGAGACTCATCAAAACCAATAGAACCAATGTACAACCAATAGGCTGTGTGTGTGTGTGTGTGTGTGTGTGTGTGTGTGTGTGTGTGTGTGTGTGTGTGTGTGGAGAGAGAGAGAGAGAGAGAAGAGACCAGGTTATATTTATATAGATTTTTATGTACTCCTTTTCCATTCCATCCATTTTAACAACAATTTTAATTATTATTTTTTCACTAAAATCCAGCACACTTGTCTAGCACACTTGGTCATAATAATGGTCCATTGGGACCGAAATGCTATTTTGTTTCTGGGCATCAATTTTATTTGTAAAGACCTGTATTTATAATTAACAATACCTTAGGCTTAAACTCAAAATCTTATAAAGAAGGCAAAAGAATTTATAAGAATGACAAAATCTATATTCTATAATCAGAACTGTGGTCAACTCACTATAAATATTTCTATAAAATAAGTTACAAGGATGTTATTCATAAAGGTTCCTGTGAAGCACAAATAACCCTCCACTAGTTGTTTACTGATTTCATCCCAGATACCATGTTGATTACAATGTAATACACAGGAAGCATCAATTTTCCTGCGTTCTTTTGCAATACTTTCCAATTTTCTATCTCTTTTTCCGTTGTGGGTCTTATTAACTTTCCAGAATAATGTAAAGTGAGGGTAAGCATTTTTCTATCATTTCTGAATTTAACTGCATTTGGTTTCCAAGCTTGAATTTAACTGATTTCATCTTGAATCGTTTTCTACTCTATGTCTGCATGCCTTTAATAGAGCGCGTCTACCAGCACTCTCTATAGTAAACAGCTGCGTCCCAGCTATGATCAAGAGTTCTGTCTCCAGCACTCCCACAGGCTGTTCCTTGACTGTTTACTATCACTAGTTGTTAGCACCCAGCTCTGGCCCTCCTTTCAGCACCCATTATTTAGGTTCCTACTCTCCAGTCATCCAATTGAAATTTTGACTTTGCTGCTCTCAGTCATAACCCAGCTATCATCCTTCAATCTTCAAAGTCAATAGAGGCATTCTAGAGTCAGTGTTAAGGTGAAGAGTGTCTAGGTCTGGCAGAATTTTTCGTATCTTGGTTACCAGTTCCTAGTTGTCTGATCTTGAACATGTGAATTACCCTGTTTATGCCTCTGTTTGCTTGTCTGTATAACAGGCATAATGATAGTTCCTCTAGTCTCTGCGTGATAAGTTCCTGTGAGGCTTGATCAATAATGCATGTAGAACACATAATTAGTGCAAGACATGAGGTATATGACATATACACATTTACTAAATTGGAAATATTGAATATATTTGTGTGTTATTTTATATATGCAATTGTTGTATATATATTTAAAATTACTAAACTGAAAAAAGAGGGGGTGGTCCTGCCCATTCCCTAGCCAGGGCTACCCTGCAAATGTTTTTCTGTGTCACTCCCAGTTTTGCCATAGCCTGTCACTCACTTTCCTGCAGTTCCCTAGAGAATTCCTTGAGCAATCATTGTCCAATCAGTCACATTTTCCTTTACACTCCTTTACTGACACAGCATTACCCCCAAGAAATGTGCAGGCATACCAAGCTCCACTGGAGGTTTAGAGCAATGAAGGAGTGGGTGGTAGGAACTAGGGAACAAAAACAAAGTGTTATGCTAATTGAAGCATTTCTTTAAAATTCCCATACTTACCCAGCTGCATGATTGAAATTTCTTAGCAGTAGCTGTCATTTTCAGGCTCTGGCCCCTGCCATCCCACTGAATTCCCTCTTTTCTCATTCTTCCCTCTTCTACTCTCTGCTCTGCTGTCTTCTCTGTTCTCTAAATCTATGCTTCTTTCTAATGGAGAATGATTTATCCATATCTTTGTTTCCTTATTTCCTTCCAGCCTTTACTTCACTGCCTTCTATCACCAACAACCCTATCAAGGTGTTTCCTTAAATAGTGCCATTTTCATCCTAAAACATAGTTCTGATATCAGATGCTACTATCACCTCACTGTATCTGCCAACTTCCTGTATGAACCCTGACCAGGCAATGTAACAAATATGAGTTTGCCTGTTAGGCTGGGAAAATTTCATTAGTTAAGATAATGTATTTCTTTCCCTAGATTAAAAGTAATAATAATTTGAAAGGAAACCTGAACACCCTTGTTCATTGCAGCACTGTTTACAATAGCCAGGAAATGGAAATAGCCTAACTGCCCCAAAACAGATGAATGGATTATGAAGATGTGGAATATTACTCAGCAATCAAAAAGATAAGCCAATACCATTTGCAGCAATATGGATGGAGTTGGAAAAGATAATGTAAGTGAAAGAAGTCAGAGCAAGAAAGGTAAATGCCAAATGGTGTCACTAATAAGTGAAATACAGAAAAATTAAGAACCAGAGGAAGACAATCTTAAAAGCTAACCCTTGAAAACTGACTATGAAACTGAATCCAAAGAGGGGATAGGTTGGGAGAGGAAAAGGAATGAAGAGAGAAGGAAGGACAATGGACTATGGTGGTGGAATATTGGTAATTTGGTTGCAGGTAACCTGTGGTAGTCATATCTGATAGAGAAAATCCTAATGTTACCACAATTAAAAGAAGATTTTTCTAAAAATTTTAAAAGAAAGTATAGAAAAAGCTTTTAAAAATTATGTAATTGGGAATTGCTGCCAAAGTGTGTTAAATGGCTTTCGAGATATCTTTTGAAACAATTTTTTATAAGTTTTACACATTGATAAGTGAGATAAAACTTCATTCACAAAATCCCACTTCTTGTTTTCACAGTTCTCCCAGAGAACTGTGTTTACACAGAGAAGTCAGTGATTCCTGAAGATTTGTGAAAAGAATGTTCTTATTTTCCCTAAATCCAAGATGCAACAACTTACTCTTGCTTCATACTAGTCTTTAGGCCCAGATAACTGGTCCATGGCCTTAAACACAGCACGTACTAAGGAACATTTTACTACTTTAATGTTTTCCTCATGCTGCACTAGGTATTTTATACTCGTGATTTACTCTTCACAACAAGCCTATTAACACAGATGCTGTATTAGTCCCCTTTTAAAGACAACAAACCAAAGGCATAAAGTGACCGTCTGAGGGCACATCATTAGAGGCAGGATGTGAATCAGGAAACTTGCTTTAACAGGACACTAAATTTTTGAAAATCAGTAGAGGAACATTTGATCAGGATGATATTTCAAGATTCCTATTGTAGTTATAATACACTCCCCTTTTGAAAGGGACTTACTGTAAGTTGACATCAGTTACCTTTCTAGAAAGAGAAATAGGCTCTCATGTAAGAGCATGGGGGAGAAACTACTAAGTAAAGCGGTAGGAGATAAAACTGTATCATTTGGGTTTCATACAGCTACGTCTTTCTACCCCTCTGAATCTGGATATGGATATAAGAAACATCCTATTGCGACCTTTATCACATGTAACTTACGTTTCCAGCCATTTTCTAGTGCCTGGTGGAGTGTTCCCAGAGTGGCCTCTGGATTACAAGCACTGGGAAAACCTCACGTGCTCGTTAAACCTGAAATACCTGATCTCAGTCCAGACCAGATGAATCTGACTTGAGATGGGGGGAAGGAAGGGATTAAGGAAGATTTTCATTTAGCAAGAATCACAAGCAGTATTTGTGCACACCAAAGTTTTCAAACTTGCTTCACAACTTTTCTGCACATGCATATTTTATGTTGGCCTGCAGTGCTGAAATACCTGCAAAGTGACTCTCTTTACCTAGAGTCTACAATCCTGGGTACCAGGGCACCATTGTAAATAATGAGTTCGTTTATGAGTTTGTTTACCTTAGAGCTAATTTTTTTCTTCAATGGCAAGTAAACATTAAAAATTGCAAAAATCTTTTTTTACTGTGAAAGAGCCAAAGTTATACCTCAAAAAGATTGGTATTGCTGGCATAGCAACCCCAATAAATATACAGGCAAAGAACTTTACAAATTTAAAGTTCTTTAGTCTATAGTATCTTCTGCTAGTATTGCTAGATGTTCTCAAGTATCTTTCATCATTTATGTAAGAAATGCTTCTGCCAACATCTCACTGTATTTTATAAAGTATTTTGTTTTTGAAGCAGGTTTTATGGCTTAAAATATATCTTTAAATACAGTTATAAAAATACTCATAAGCATAAATATTTATTGCCAAGAAATATATTATCATTCTACCACTTGTCAGAATAACAGGACACTTCAGGTCATTCAAAATATAATTAAAGAAAAAGAGTACTATCAAAATTTATATTGTGAGGGTTAAGTAAAAAGAAATGCAGTGAATAATCAAATCATTTTCCACATTGAATTTTATAATTTTATCTTTTAATTACTATTTAATATAATATCTGTTTTAATTTCCTTGTTCTTTAGTCTAGCATAAAATGACACTTAGAATTCCTTTTAAAATTTTACACATTTTAGGAGAGTAAAGTTGGACAAGAGTATATTAATGTGCTTTTATCCGACCTTGAAACATTTTGGATAATGCTGACAAATTTAGTCTTCTGCTGTTTGTTTGTTTCCCAATGCTTAAAACTGAACAAGTTTTTACATGTATTAGTAGTGCTTATGCCAAACTCAAAATATGAATTCAGTTTCTTTGTGCATGTAGAACAAGTTTTAGTTTCTTGTCCAGTAAGGATTACACAGAGCGTGTTTCACTATGAGGTGACTACACATCTCCTGATTCAAAACAATGAATCATTAAAAGATACTACCAAGCAGATTTTGGAAATTCATCTCTTCGTATGGTGTTCCTGTAGAGAGGATCATTTATAACACCAAGGACACAATGCCAGGGCCTATTTTTTTATAATAATATCTTACTATTAAGTTCTCTTTTGTCAGGGATCTCAAAGGGATTCTGCAAATACTAATTTCACCTTTTCCTGAGATATGTGAGCATAGCAATTGCCGAGGACTGAACAAAGAGTTGAAGAACTGCTCCAACCTGTTCAGCCCTGGAGAAACTGAAAGGACAGGAGGCTAAGAGCAAGCCGCCCTCTCAGTCAGAGGCACAATAGCGTGAGAGGCTGACCGCTGCACGACCACTTGAAGGGAAAGTTAGAAAAGGCCCCTTCTGTTTTGAGTTTGTCAGGAATTCAAGTGAATTTAAGTGGACATGTATTCTTTATTAAAACAAGAAAATTAATTTCTTGAGCAGATGTTGATATAAGAAAACACTTATTCACACTGTACATAGAGACGGGGCCTAAGGGTAAAAAACCAAAGATGTGAAGGTGGCGACCAAGTCCCTCAGTTACAGTGCAGCCAGCTGGGAAGACCTGGTGGCTTAAGAGTAACCCTAAGTTATGATGACCCAACATCTAGATTTGACCAGACAGTCCCATTTTATACCTTTAGTATAAATTATATTGTTAATTGTCATCAACCACAAAAGAATTCTGGATATGAATAAAAATATATCAGATTCCTAAAATCACTTTAACTTCAGTGCATAGTTAAATAGTGGGTGAAGAGAAAATGTTCAGCTCTATTTATCCACGATAAGCCTTCAGTTTCTCATAAAGAAAACATAGTGCTGGCACCTACTTCACAGTTTTGTTATGAGGATTTACAGTAATATATGCAATGCACCCCTCCAACACACACACACACACACACACACACACACACACACACACACACACACACTGGAAGAACCAGGAGCTAGGTAAGTTCTCAAGGAGCTCAACTCCCAATCCTTTCATTTCCTTTTCCCCTTTATCACATCAAAAAAAAAAAAAAATCCAATGTAGGAGATTTAAAGCATCTTCTTCAACTTTTAGAGTCCTCGGTGACATGGGAATTTCCATTCAATTTCAGGGAGCTTCAAGGTCCCTTACACTCCCACGTCAGAGGAATGTGAGATGAGAAGACTGCAAGTGTCAGATTGTGCAACCAACCCACAGAGGTAGGGACCCAACTACCATATGTGGTCAAATTTTCAGTTCAGTATTAATATCAATTAGGCTAAAAAGAATCTTCGAATTAAATTATGTAAGATAGGGTATTTTTCCAATTACTGAGTACCTTGCTACAAATGAGGACAAATATGGATAGGTCAATCATTTGGTCAGGATATTATATAGGATTTCCTCTTCAGAAGGGGACTAGTCCCATACTGGGAATGTTGTCTTCTCATTTTCTGTCAATATATGTTACTCATGTAGGTAATGTTTATTCTATGTTCCCAGAAAATAGATTTAGTCTGAATTTTTCCTTTCCTGAACTTCTAATGAAAAGTATCCTTCTTGTTTTCTCATTTTATTATGTATATTAACAGAAAGGAATATTACTGTACACTCATTGTGATTCTTCTACAATTCCTGTCTCAAATGCTGAGCTCATAGTAGAGGCTCAACAAGTACTTGCTGACTGGACATGCAGACACATTCCTGGAGAGATTCTCCCACGTCTGTCACAAATACAAACGGACACTGCAGTCAGTATCACAGTTTCACATGTGGTCATGCAACATATTTTTCATGTCTTCATGAGGGGAGAATTGCACCCTTCAGCAAATTCTAAAAATGCATCGACCCTTTGATTATGACTCAAACTTTTGACTCTAGAGACTGAAACTTCAAAAGGTTGTGTCAACTAGGCTGAGGATGAGTAAAAATACAACATACTTACTAAACATTACAATAAATATTACAAGTGAAGCCTGACCTACTAATTAAATATACAGATACAACAGAGATGATTACGGTTGTTCAGAACATAGGACATTTTGAGATATTTTGTTTGAAATCTTGAAAATATTTAATTAAGTGAAATATGAACAAAAATTAATATTATAGATAAAAGGAAATGGAAATGACAGATTTGACAAGAACATTGAGTGTTTCAAATGATTAGAAACATTTGTTAGAACACTATAATTAACTAAGAGCGATGTATTTAAAAAGAAAACACATCTAATATGCTAGTAGAACTTATACATGTATAAAGAATAATTTTAACTTACTTGTGAAGCATTTCCAAAGTATTGTTAGTATGAATTTAAAATGTAGCATTAAATTTAGTCCATAAGAATTTGAGGTGTACAAGTGTTTGAATTTATGCAAAATAATAAATACCAAATATATATTTAGTGATAACTATTGAAAGATTTTCTCTTTATTATTCCTGTCTTGGCAAAATCTTGTGTATTCTTAGACGTTTTTGTTGTTGCTTCTGGTTTTAGCTTTGTATGTTTCAGAGATTAGTGGGCAATGAAAATTGAAGTGAGGGCCTCCCTGGTGGCACAATGGGTTAAGTCTCAGCACTATGAAGCTATCACAGCCACTACAGCACAAGTTCGATCCCAGGCCAGGGAGCTTCCCACATGGTGTAGCAGACCTCTCCTGTCTCACCCACTGCTCCCCTCAGAAGTGTACTTCAATAGATCCGCCTGTTCTGCTCCTCAGTCTGTCTCTGGTGAATCCTCTCAGCATCTCACACCTCTGGCCTAACCCCAGTTCTCATATGCATAAATAATTAAATCTTAAAAAAAAAATTGAAGTGAGAACAGCCACCAGTAAAATAGCCTCTGCCCTTTCCTCTTTTGAACAAATGCTTTATGTGAGAAAGTCAAATAATGTAGATTTTCCCTAAAAGGTATATGAAATCTAAGGTCATATTGAAGTTTTATTGAATTAAATCTCTTTTGGTTGAAAGTAATAGAAACCCAGTCCAAACTACCTGAAGCTAAAAAATAAAGCTTATTGATTCATAAAAACAAAGAATTGAGGATGGCAGGGAGTCAAGGGTAATAGGAGAGAATGTATTCCTTACGTAGCTGGGTCCTTTAGTGACTTCAGTTAGTTAGATACTTTGCCCACTTTCTGTTGAACCATCTTAGAAAACAAAAGTGCACTTTCTTTAAACCTAGTTGAGTACAAAATGCTGTTGAGTATTTCTCAAACACTGTTCCACATACTTTGCATTAGAAACACCTGGAGAGATTTCAAAATATACCTAAGTCCAACTTTACCAGATTCTGAATCAGTAGGTCTATATTGAGTCCTTCAAGCATTCTTTTGTTGTTTTTATTTCCCAGGTGATTGAGATGTACTGCCATGCTGGGAAGCCATGGGATGAAATACAAATGCCTCATCTTTCTGCACATTTTATTAGCAATAACTTCTAAAGTATATTCATCTTATACAACTCATGAAATAAATCTGTTCTTAAAAATCAGTCTACTAGAGGAGTCAAGATTTTCATCCTGACAAAACTCCAATCCTATGTGACAATTAATAAAGCCTGTATTTTCTCAACTATAAAATGGGAGTGGGGGTCAGATTAAATGATTCTTAACATTCCTTACACCATAAATTTATGAAACCTGTGGAATCCTACAGAATTTGATGTGAAAAAGAAATGTGACTAGGAATATTTATTACTCATTTCCTCAAAAGTGAATGGGTCATATAGAATGCTGGAAAAATGTACAGCAAACAAAAGTCATAAATAAATGCAAGTAGTGCTTGAATTAAAAAAAATCCACACTCACAGCTGAAACTACCCGAAAGACCAGCATTAGCATCATATAATGATTTAACCTGCCTTGGTCAGCACGTTCATCTTATTTCCTTGTCAGCGCAGACATGGTGACATGTCTAGAAAGAAGCTGATTAGTCTGCTGAGCTTGGGTAAAGAACAGTCTCCAGCAGGGTGGGGAGGGTGACTGTTTTTAGTGAGATGTCACGCCTGTCTGATTAAGACGCTGTGAGTCACTGTGTTCTTGGCATACTCTCAACTGAAACATACCTTTGCTTTTCTCCCTTTGTTCTCTCCCTCACTTATCATCATGAGAAAGATAAAATGCACAAACTACAGCTTGAGATATTACTTCTCCAGAAGAAGCATCCCATTACAGGAGTCATCTAACTTCCAGAATCATAAATTGGCTGGATTGTCTTCAACCTAAAAATGTTGTATGTCTTCAACCGAAAAAATCTGTCAGAAAACACTCTATATTTTCACATTGCTCTTTTATGTTACTATACTTAAACTGTGCCATACGAATGTTTACTTTTTGTCCAATTGGGAGGTGGTTGTAATTTAAATATCAGTGATTGCTAAAATGTCAGGTGGTGATATTACAAATCGTTTCTTAAATTTTGAGATTAGTTTTGTCTTTAATCTCTCTTATACCCTCCAAGACCCACAGTCATTTCATATTTCTATTCCTGATCTCCTCAATGGTACTATTCAGATATTCATTCTACAATGGAGAATAAAAGAAACAGTCATGTGTTCTATGTAGGATAAATGACTTTGTCTAATTCTATAAGGTGCTGCTTATGTTGTCTCTAATTTCCATTTACTTTGGATGAGAGCCAAAGATACGTCCCTTTGAGTCATTCAATAAGAATCAGATTACTTACTACAAATTTAGTTTTGAGCTTTGGCAATAAATTGCCTTCAAGAAGACAATCACATTGAACGTGTTCTCCCCTTTGTTCATCCTGCCACACAAATCTCAGGTGTCCTCTTGTGACATCAAATCAGGTTCTATGTCACCACCTCCTCCTCTCCTCTCTTGGGGCTTTATTATTCTTCAAGTCCAAATATCTCCCTACTCTGAAGAGCTCAGAAATCTGACACTTACCTTTAGATTTTTACAAGCATATAAAACTTGATTTCCAAGACTCAGGCAGACTTCTTATGTTCCCTTAGTCATCGACTGACTTTATTACAAAGCACAAAAAGTGATGACAAATCCAGGATTTCTAGGTCAGAGAAATAGGCCACCTCTCACCTAGGAAAAAATAAAATTCTATTGGGACATTCAAACCCATCTTGAGGTATGGAGCAAGTAGCTTGATCAGAATAAAAGTGCATATTTACTAAATGTACTGTCATATTGTAAAAATCCTTCCCAAAGCAAATCTTTTAGATTATATGAGAGCTAAAACATCTGACTCAAGTGTAGCGTGGGTATGTGAACATTTAAATATAAAACGCAAGGTTTAGGCTTGTGGCTAATATTTATGTGGAGGAATGCAAGTTATATTTAAATTTAAATTTAAAAATAAAGTGCAAGATTTAGGCTTGTGGTTAATATTTAGGTGGAGGAATGCAGGTTGTATTTCTGGCCTGCTGCCAATGCCCGTTCTCAGAGGCATGAGACAGCAGCCAAGCTGTCACAGCAGCCTCCAGCCCTCTCCCAGGTGCCCTGCTGGTGGTGGTTTCTGTGCACCCATGTATGTAAAATTCTCCACCCTTGCACACAGTCAAAGCTCCTCCTTGTTCAGGCTTGCCTCATTAGACTTCTGAGGTCAGACTAAATCCAGGCGAAAGTCCTGATTACTGCTGAGATAATCTGGAATAACTTGAGTACATTTTGCAACTCCTTAGCTGGGCGGTGGTGACAGTTTAATCATTATAATTGAACATCTCATAATGTCTTCCTAGAGATCGGTATCCATATCAAAAATCCCTCATGTCTACCTTGATGCTCTTGGATTTGTCTTGAACGTTTAAACTCAAACTTTAGAACATCTCTTATCTCAGGATTTGGTCATGTCTGTTTATTTTAGCCTTGACCCATAGTTTAACAAAGACTTTCAATTGCCTCCTGGAGGAAACAAACTGTATGACAGTGCTTGATATGTTTAAAATGAAAAACACATAGCAAAAGAAGGCAGAGTTAAAGCTATCTCCATTTGTGACTCTCACTACTTGAAGAAATGTGGGTGCTTTTACACCATAGATTTTCTATGTGTTAGAAACCAGAGTCTGTTAAATGAGTACACACGTATAAGCATTTTTTAAAGTTTTAAAGTTAAAAAGAAAACTAGATTTTTGTATTGCTTTAGTTCAGTGTGTTTTATTGTTCTCTTTTTAATTTTGCAGAGTTCTAGTTTATGGATATTATGGTAATTAATTTTAGTCAACCTGAACTGCCTTTCTATTATCTGGATAGCTATTATGAAATATTTTGAAAAATTTGAATGGAGAAAGATTTGCATCTTTGGGAGGATAGGAAATAGCAATGACTAGACTTCCCCCGGTGGAAAAACAGGACAAAAGACCTAGGAGTCAATATTCATTCTTTTACTAACAATAAAGACAATCACTTTGAATTTGAGAATGAGGTTTAGAAAGGCGTAGTATTACTTGATTTAAAAATATCTAAAGATCCATCTTATTTGTGGCAAAACTAGGCACTGAGTAACAGAAGTTTACTTAACTTTAAATGAAATTAGACTACAGTCATTTGAAAATCTCCAGGTTTGTAGTTTCCAGAACAAACTGAGTTTTGCAGCTGCCAGAGGAAAAGGGGGGAATTATTTGTACATACGTGCATCTACCTTGACATAAGATATTAAAATAAGATTCCTTTGAGAGAACCTAATGAAACTATGGTAAAATTGTATACGTATTTCAACTGAAAGGAATGGAAAAATAGTGTCCTATCTTTTACCTTTAGGTTTCCTAATAAATAAGCATAGCAAGAGGTTCTTGATAAGTATGCAAACTCTGTGAGAAGAAGAACCAGTCTTTGGAATGATATAGGCTTGTTATAGTTGGCTGTATATTTTAGGCAAATAATTAGGGCTGTCAAAACATGAACAGCTAAAAGAAAGACAGTAGCTCAAGTAAGATAACATTTACTTTTGTTTGATTCCATTAGAAAATAGGAATCAAAGATGAAAGGTATGCAAGAGGAGACTCTAAGTCAAATATTGTGGTCTTTAGCATTTCACTCATGTTACAGCCCCTCACATGAAAGTTCACTCCAAATTATACAGACAGCAAATGTATTTATGTATATTTTACAGTTCTAAAATATCAGTAACCAATAAATGGTACTGAATCAAAGGCTCAGATGTATTGATCTCGTTATATCATTCAGTAAGTTGGTTACATGTGTCAATCTAAGTTGTTCCTTTATTTTTTAATATTGTTTTAATGCAATTATAATAAACTATGAATGATGGATAAATAAAACACGTGATGATGCTATATATTTAAAATGTCTGATTTTAAAGTGCAGTTACTATGTGCTCAATACTGGGTGTAATAATTTCCATATATAATGATGCTTAATCCTCAAAGGAACTTAGTGAGTTAGCCAATGCCATTTTAATAGTGAGGAACCTGAAATGCAGAGAGGGCTTAAGAAACTTGTTCGGTCCACACAGATAATAGGAGAATGAACCAGAATTCAGACTATGACATTTTGCACCATGGATATGCTGCTTCTAGCCCTCTTTCCTTAGCAGTACCTGTCCTTATGAGAACAAAGCAGACAGAATAATAAACCAGGCCCAGGAACCAGAGCTCAGTTCACACAAAGGTAATTGCTGTATCCTGGTTAGGTTAAAAAGAGCATGGGAACATACAACAACCTAACTGTCACACAGTCACTCTATGATCTTGAGCAAACTGCTAAACTGCTCTGCATTTTGATATACTTATCTGTAAAATGAAAACTAAGTGTAACACACTATGCAGGAATGTTGAGAGGATAAAATTAACATAAACTCAACTGGCTCAAAACAGACTTCTAACCCTTTCCTCATGTTCTAAAGGCCTTAGTTTCCCAACTTATGACACAGAAACGAGACTAAATACCTGCTTGTCTTAAGTTGCACAGGTCTCTGACATTATAAGGATTTAATATTTCAGATGCATACAGAAGTGCTCAATCAAGTCCTTTAATTCTAGAATATTACTATCCTAACTTTTAAACAGGAGTCATCTACTTTCATGCTTAATATTACTCATATTTCATCAATTGATACAAATACTCAGAATTTGTAGAAGTACTTATCACCCTATGAGAAACATAGAGATAATAATGTGCATATTTGTAGTGTCATGGCTGAAGGCAATTTGTTGGAAGTCTCTGCTCAAAAGCTCCACTCTCTTCCTGAGAAGAGGTATGCTTCTTGCATACCCTTAGTCAACTCATGTTTACAAAGAGCTTGCTCTGCTATCCAGCCACTGAATTAGGCCCTGGGGACACAGTGGTGACAAGAGCTGTGTTTCTTGTCCTCAGCAGCAGGGACTCCTGGGGGTGGTGTGTGAGGAAACCAACTGTAGTATATGAGGAGGCATGGCAGGAAAGGAGGGTGGGCATTGGGGAACACACCAGGGACTCCAATCCGATCTTCACAGAGAGGAGTGTAGTAGACTGACTGGTGGCAATAACTTTCAAATCACTCTTGGAAAGGTAAGAATTACGAACAAAAAGAGAAGAATGGAGCAAACAACATGTATTTTAAACAAATCCTGAAGACATATAAGAAAAAAGTTCCACCTGACTTAAGCATAGAATTTGAGGTGCAGCATCCCCAGAGTTGAAGATAAAGAGATAGTCAACTCCTGCAGGGTTTTTCTAGCAACACTTAAAAATTGGGGTTTTCTTCTAAGGACAATGGATTCCAACGAGGAACCAAGATGGCAACACTGGGGGCAGGGGAGTGGGAGACATTTAGAAACCGTTATGCTCCCATTGAGGCCGAATTCCTTAGACTAGATTATGATTCTGAATGTACAGTTTCCCCAAAATTGCTTCGAATCTACGTTGACCCTCTTTGTTCGAATACATGCACATGGTGACTGCAGACATTTCACAGATTAAAATGGAAAGCATCTTTGTAGATAACTGTCTGCTTTTTAAAACAATTATTGTTTTGCAATAGAGACCCCATCACCTACAACCCACCTGTACTTCCTCCCATGTGTCTTTGACCATATGTAGTGTACAATTGTATCCTCCTCCTCTTTGCAAGAGAAGCAGGGGATTTGTTCTGTATGTTCACTTCTATCAACTTGAAACTATCAAAAGTTTCTCAAGCCCAAACAGTAACCCCCAATCCTGCTTCAATCACCCATTTCTTAGAAGGGAAATACATGTGTGGAGGTTTACACATTGCATTGTGACAGAAAAGTAGAATATTGAATAGATGCTAAATGGAGGCCTGAGTCCAACTTCACTGTGTATTTACATCATGTATGGAAAGAGCACGAGGCTTGAGAGCCAAAAGAATTGAACTTTCATGCCAATTTAGCTCCCTGTGAGTTCTATGACTCCAGCAAGTAATTTAACCATGACAGCTTCATACCCTTCCTCTGTGAAACTGTAATCACACTTCCGCATAATTGGCTTTGAAGGGATATGGGAGATAACTATTAGAAAAAGTATCATTTATATGAGGACTATAAGAGAGCCAAATGAGAAATGAGAAGGAGAAAATAGCACACAAAACATAACAAAAGCAAAATCCAGCAGGCAAACACAAATAAAAGACATTCTACAGGGGAGGGGGAGGAAGAGAGACCAAAATAGAGAAGAAAAGAGCACAAGGGACTATGGTGATGGTTCATGGGTGAATTGGTGGTGGGTAATCCACAGGGAATACACAATAATGTAAAAGATATAAATTAAATTTAAAATATATATTTTTAATAAAAGAAAAAGCACGTAGTGTAAAACAGTAAGAAATAACAGCTCTCATTTGTTAAGTATGTACTATGTCTATTGATGTTACATACTTTACTTAATCCCCTTACACTCCATTGATAAGTTTTACTTTTCACTCTGTACAGTTGAGGAAATAAGGTCTTCAGTGGCTAAAGTAACTTGCCAAAAGCCACACAGGTAACTGACACAGTTAATTAGCAGAACTAGGACTCGAACCCAGCTCTGACCTATAACAAAGACAGGTTCTTCACTCCAATGCATTCTTCTCCCTATTTCCTTGCCCCCATAATTTTATGTCATGATGTAAAACATTGAATAAAAGCATGTTTCATCATAAAAATCTAAATACATACTTGCATATCTTGCACCTAACATCATGAGCAAGGTATTTTTGCAATATAATTTATTCAAGGAATAATTCTGTCCCTCCCTGACAGTATGTTTGTCCCACGCCTGATACCATCTCCCGTGTTCACAGATGTGCTGTCCTGCTTGTGCTTGCTCAAGCGAACAGACGCACCTGCTCCAAGCCACTCATCCCCCCCGAGCTGCCTCAGGGGAGTAACTCCATGACTAAAGTCAACACAGAAAGGAAGCAGAGTCCTTTTAATAGAGCCGCGATACAAGACACTCCAACCAGTTCCAGCAACTGCAAATGATTTATTGGGAGAGCCCCACCCCAGTAGGCCCAGCAATTTCCCATTTGTCCCTTCCCTCTCCCGCCCCTCCCACAGCCTGCTTTT
This sequence comes from Scalopus aquaticus, assembly GCA_004024925.1. Classification (NCBI taxonomy): domain Eukaryota; kingdom Metazoa; phylum Chordata; class Mammalia; order Eulipotyphla; family Talpidae; genus Scalopus; species Scalopus aquaticus. The sequence continues at coordinate 158,352 of PVIJ01001826.1, forward strand.
CCCAGCACCTCCCTCTTTTTACGGTGATTGTGCCTCTTCAGCTAACAGCTCACACACCACGCCCTGTCTACTGCGCTGGCTCTGGCAGAGCCTCTCAGCACCAACCTTCTATCCCTGAGCTTCTAGCTTAATGAAGCCTCTCATTAGTGTGTCCTCCCTGACTCCTCCCCAGACAGTTCCCACCTAGATTCCTCAGTCCATCTGCCTGCATTTTGGTTTTCATGTTGTGGATTCTTTCCAAATTATCTCAAATCACAAGCAAACCAGATTAACCGAATAAATGTCCCGGAAGCCTGGAAGCCTCTCCCAAAGACCGGTCATCTTACATGATTGACCTGCTAGACCCTATTAGTCAGGTCAGTGCAATGCAAATGCTGAATGGTGTCTATTCTAGTGCAGACTATCACAACTACTCAGTTAGGATGGTGCTCATTTCCTTATAGTAAGCAGAATAAAAATTTCCACTAATTAGTCCAGAATTCACTGTGTGGCAGTTGCCTTTCATGTAGTTGCTTATGCAATTCTCATAACAATCTGGTAGAGGTAGGTATTTTTACCTCATCTATAGATGTGCAAAGTAAGGCAGAAAGAAATTAAGACACTAAATTTCTAGAATTATGTACCAGAAACAGATGCAAACCCAGTCTCTAAATGAAAGTCTGCCTACACTTCCAGATGCCTCCAACATCTGCTCTTCTCTCCATCTGTTGTTGATTCCTCCATCCTCATCATCACTAAGACTGAAAATCATATAGTCATTGGTGGTATCTCCTTATTCATCACTCTCCTTAAAATATTCCTTGTGAGAATACTCTGTACATAACACTTTCTCATTCGGTTTCTTTTTCCACAGCAACTACCCTAGCTCAGGTCTTTGTTGCCTTTGTCCTTAACTATCATAGTCCCTTTCTAATTGGTCATTTCTTTTCTCCTCTTTCTCTTGTTGTTCTCTAATTCTTGTTCTCTCTCCAATTCAGCCTTCACACTGCTGCATATTTCTCCTATTTTTCTATGCCACTTGAGTAAATGAAACTTCTCACCTTAGCATGAAAAGCATTATAATACATATATATACACACATATATGTATATAATGAGACCCATTCTATGTGTTGTCAAACTTATCTTAAGTAATCAGAGACTATCCCAATGGAGGTCTGGGAACAAAACACATCATACAAACAGATTTAGGATCAGAACTATCACATCCAGAAGGACCTCATCTTCAGAAGAAGAGACACTTGAGCAGGAAATGTTGCCAAAGCACCCTGCAAAAGAAGTGAGAAGTTGAGGGCCAGAAATATTGTAATGGTAGGAGGAAGATTCATTCAGGAAATACTGAACATACAGAACTGACTCAACTTAGTGGCAAATAAGGGTCATGATGGAGGGAGGCGGGACAAAAATGAGTTAAAGATGGTGTGGTTTTGAGTTTAAGTGAATTAAGATGTATCTGTGATGCAAAGAGGAAATAGTAAAGAGAAATTTGATCTAGAAAAATAGAAATTTTGCTTCAGCCATTCAGTGCTAACTCAATTTATCCTTAATCTTGAGAAGGTGAATTTCTGGTGCTACTGACATGATCTGGTAACCTATCAAAATGAATTAAGCATATATGATTTTTGCCTTAATCAGCCAAAAATTACCTAATTTCCCTGTTTAAAGATTAAATTCTAGAAAATTTAAGAGATCATGTTACACAGCAATCAGAAACTCATTGACATATTTATTAATATAACCCTTTGTATAGTTTGTATCTCTGACTTTCTTTGCTTTAAATGACTTGTGGGTTTTCCCCCCAAAGCTATGGATAACATTAATTTGTTATGAATTGGGAAAGAAAGCGTTCCACAATGGGTCCAGTCATTGGCCTCCTCTATACTTTAAATTGAACATTTGTATTAATATCTCTAGTTTGATGAATTTAGGTTAGTAAATAAAATTATTTCAAGACTATTGATCAGTGACATAATGTATTTCTGAGTAATTAATCTTAAATTGAATACTTGTTGAAAAATGGTTTCCAGGTGCTTAAAGTTTATTTCATTTTATTCATTCTTTCTCTCTCTCTGTGGGTACATTATTCAAATAATTGAGGAAGTATTTAAAAGGTTTTTGGAAATGTGAATAAAGCTAATTATAATGATAAGTGACCATCATTATTTCTTTGGAAAGCAAGGCAACATAAATTGAATAGCTACACCATGTAATTATGCAAATTATTTAGCAGAGGAATAGTTACTTAGAACATTCCATGTCTCTAACATACCTGGTAGTTCTTGAGCACACCCACAAGCATTCTTTAGTGAATGAACAATCTGATGCCTTGTATAATAATGGGGAGAGAGTGACAATGACTATTTGTGAGGAAGAAAGATTTATCAAACTATTAATCTGTTAAGAAACAATATTTTTATTATTATTAAATGTTGTAAGACAGGTTTTCTTGAATCTGGTAGGGTCACAGAACAAGAGAGACACTCATTAAAGTTCCAGTTTTGTGCTCTTTGTAAGGGAGAGCTGTTTGAGAAAGCACTCTCTTATGATTTCACTCTGGAATCATTCCATTTATAAGAAAAAGAACATACTTTAAGTTGTATTTATACTATGTTTGCTACATATCACCAACCTAAAAAGTTCTCCAATTGGCTTCTGTGTAGAGTATAAAACACATCTTTTTTAAAACATATTTTTAAATTTATACACAGTAAAATTACGCTTCATAGTGTTGAGTTCTAGCATTTTAACAAATACAGTACAATGAGTTGTATAATCATATCAAAATAACCATAAAAACGTTCAATTATCCCCTAAAATTTCATGGTGCCAATTAGCTCCTCCTCCCACTCCCAACTCTTGCCAATGACTAATAATTATACTAATGTACTAATAATTAGATCTATAGCTTTGCCTTTCTCAGAAAGTCTTTTAAGTGGAATTCTATGGCATGTCATTTTCTGTGTTTGGTTTCTTTCATTTAGCAAATGATTTCAAAATTCAACGATGTTGCATGAGTATCAAGTGCATTACTTTTTATGGTTAAGTAGTTCTCTATTATATGACTGTACCATAGTTTTTTTTTTTTAATCCATTCACCCATTGAAAGGTATTTTGCTCCTTTCCAATTATTAATAATTATGAATAAAGCTATTATAAGTATTTATATATAGGTTTTTGTTTAAATTTATGTTTTATATGTCCTAGGTATTTACTCAGAGTTGGATTCCTGGATCATATGGTAATTGCATGCTTTAATTTTATAAGAAATGATCAAATTGTTTTCCAAACTGGTTATACCATTTTACATTCTCACTGGCAAATGAAAAATACAATTTTTATTTCTTCGTGCTTTAGTTTTCGTAATGTCCTAACTGAATTTCCCTTCTCCTCCCAAAGGTCTTCTGTGTTAGTTAAACTATTTAAAATGGCATCTGAAACCATGTGGGCCAGTTATGCAGTCATGGTAGATCTTTCTCATGTATACAGGATATGTACATGTTATTAAACTTCCTTTTTTACTATTCTCTTATCAATCTGTCTGATGCTTGTTTGACTTTCCGCAAATAGAACATATTCATCCTTTTTTCTAAGGTAGATAAACCAAAGTCCAATTCAGTTCTTTCATTCAGCTCAGAGTTCAGGATCTCTGGCTGAAGCACAGTCTTATTTGTCCAGTCAATACGGTGCCTGCCTCCCACTCCCATTGTCTAAATAAACACTAGTGGAGCAGGAATAGGGTAACTGCAATAGAAACTTCAATTTGGAGAATAAGTACTTATTCATCCAGCAAATATTGTGGGCCTAGTATGTGTACTAGGTACTATTCAGTGAGTGCTTCTAGAGGCCAACATTGTTGGGGGATTTGTGAGTAGACTGGTCAGGTAAATTTAGAAGATTTATTTTATTTTTTTAAAGATTTATTTTTATTTATGCATCCAAGAGCTGGGGTGTAGGCCAGAGGTGAGAGAATTCACCAGAGTGGGGAGCAGAACAGGCAGGTTGACTGAAATACGCTACTGAGGGAAGCGCAGCCATACGAGAGCAGTCTGCTAGGCCACGTGGGTTAGCTCCTTGGCCTGATGGAACTCTTGCTGCCGTGGCTGGCCATAACTTGATAGTGCTGAGACTTTAACCCCTGCACCACCAGGAAGTTCCTAGAAGATTTCTTTTAAATCTAGATTGATCAAATTATGAAAATGTCTAGATTAAAAAGTCTAGAGTAATATGTACCCTTCATTCATTCCATCACATGCTGTGTTGACAGTGGGTATTTTAGAGAACTGAACTGAAGTTCTTTTGCCTATTAAAATTTTGAAACTACATGAAAACATGTATTGCATCTCAGTGTTATCAAAATAATGCAAGTTGTAGCTCCCTGAATGAAACTTGAAGACTTAATAACTTTATCCTACCTCAAATGTTCACTGTTGTGCTCAAATCATAGACTTTCACCACAATCACATCTTTTGCAATGTCTGTAAAGTTTATTATTTGCTTGATACTCAATACTTTTTAATCATTTTGAATAATCAGATTTTCCTTTATTTCATATTATTTTGTATCTTCAGATCATTCTGCACTTAGAGCATTTTAACTATGTTTGGCAAGAACTCTGCAGGGAGTGGGTTTAGAGAGATTAAAATATGTAGATCGTTTTTCTTTGTTCATACTTTATCATTATTGAAAATACAGACTTTAAAATATTTTAGTAATCAAATCTGCTTTCTTCTATTTTTGTAAAACTGAGTTTCATAATTTTTACTCTAAAAGCTTCTAATACTGGGGCCTCCCTGGTGGCGCAGTGGTTAAGCGCTGCGCTGTGGAGCTGTCAGCAGCAGAGATGCGAGTTCGACGCCCGATCGGGGAGAATCCCACATGGTGCAGCAGACCTCTCCTGCCTCGCCCGCTGCTCCCCTCAGCAGTGTATTTCTGATCTGCCTGTTCTGCTCCCCGCTCTGTCTCTGGTGAAGCCTCTCGCCACTCCACACCTCTGGCCTGTATCCCAGCTGTATGTATAAATAAATAAAATCTTTTAAAATAAAATTTAAAAAAAAGCTTCTAATACTTTCATTTACGGCTATATAATTTTCTTTTACTTTTTCCCAAAATATGTAATAAGTTGACAGATTTTCATTTCTTAGTAGTTGGTAATTTCCACTTTGGCTTTCTTTTGTTCTTTTTAATCCAATGATTATAAGGAGACAGAATTAAAGAAAAAAGAAACTTTGATTATTATTTTTCTGAGCTTTTTCTCATCAATTCTAAATTCACAGGATTTTTCTTCTGAGAAGAATATTCAATGAATCATAAGATTTACTTTGGCATCTAATTTGTCTTAGTTGGTGATAAAAACTGTAATGTCTTGCAATGATACAACTCAGAACAGGCACATAATTTTTAATGACCATAAAATATCTTTAGTGTTATTATTTTGAACAAAATACCCACCATGATGATTATTCCTGGCATTCAGACACACATACAACCACACACACACTCTTTCACACACACATGTTCAATCCCTGTTCTAAACTCTCATCTCCCCTCTTTTAGTACTTTACCTATGTGTGGTGAGAGAATATGATAAAATTTACTATTGGCATATATACAATAAACTTAGGAAGTAAAATCTACTACCATAATACTGTGGTTCAATGACATATAGTCATGACTTAGATTTCCTGTCTCTTTATTTTCATTAGTGCAAATAGTGATGTGTTGGTGTAAGTGGAAGAAAGAGGATCATCATGGCTTGAATGTCTAAACAATGAAACATGCATGAATAACAATTAAAGAGTGACAGCAAAGTAAATAAAACATTAAATCCCAAGCTAGGAGCAACACTTAAAACAATATACTTAATATCATATAACAAACATTATAAGATTATCCCATTAAAATATATTTTAACAATTGTTAAAGACCATTAAATACTGTGTTTAAATGGGATAAGCAAGTGGAGCATCATGCCTATTTAATGTTTATAAAGGTTGAGGATGATGCCTGCAAACTTGATTGGAGATCATAAAATCTTCAACTGAGCCAAGGATGTCCCATCACCACCATCACCCCCCCCCTTATGGGATCTTCTTGCACACAGAATGCATGTGCAAAAGACTCCACGTCAGAGACCTTTCTGGCATATTTTAAAGTAGTGTAAATATGGCAGGGAGAATTTCACGTTTCCTATGTATTAAAAAATTCACGTTTTATTCACAAAGAGCCAGTGTTAAGGCCAACCAAGTATCAGTTGTCCAGGGGGTAATTTTCTCTCTTTACTAAATTTTCCCCACCTTAATCTTTTGGGATAAAGTATATTTACATCTAACTCCTTACGTAATTTTTTTCTACACCCTCTTTGTTCCTAAAGATCCATAGACCAAGCAAATGAATTTCCAGTTACTGTGTATGTAGAGAAAACATATAAGGTTGGAAAACAATTTCAATTTGGTTTATTTCCTGATTACTTCCAAACTTAACTCTTCACATTTTTCTGTAAAATTTGTGCTAGGATTAAACTCTGGGTTTTAGGAGAAGTGAAAAAGAACTTTTATCTAGGAGAATTAACTAGAATGTGAACTGAAGATCAATTGAAACCTTAAAATTTCTTCCTGGGGGGAAAAAGTTAAAATTTACTGAGAGCTTCCTACATACTACACTACCTGAGGATAGTACTTGGATCTTAGTCTTCACAACATTCTTCAGAATTTGGTAAATTATTGGTTCACATTACAGATGAGATGCATGGGACTCAGATACATTGAGTAACTTGCTAAAAGTCATACAATCATAGTGGTAGAGCTTTATTTGAACTCAGGCAAGCACTCCATCTAGGATGCATAACCATTGATGGAGTGTCTTCAGGTACATTCATTCTATTGGAATCTCTATAAAAGACAGAGAATGACAGTTGTGGGAAAGACTAATTTGTTAGCATTTTGATATATATCCACTGCTACTCTGTTATGATTTGTTCTGCAGAAACAAAGCAGAGCATACTGATTAATGAGGGGCACTTAAAACTGCTTCTTCATACATAGATGAGCACAAAAGAGATGTAGGCACATATTAAGCCCCACCTCCTACAGAATTAGTGGGTGAACATGACTTGCTCATTTCCAGATCGAAATTACTAACCAAAGTTGAAGTGGTTAAAGCTTGCCCTTAAACTATGCACAGAAAATTCCAAACTGGACATTTTTTTCATTCACATTTTCTTACTCAGCACATTTACTTTTTTTTTTTCCCACATAATCCCTACCTAAGGAAAACACAGATAAATTTTAAAAAAGCAAAAAAAAGTTTTTAAACTAACCTGTATAAATAACAGAAGTTTCCTAAATAAATATGCAATCAACATTGCTTCACTAAAGATATGCTATTCCATTTTAAATATTAAAAGCCATTCACAATGTCATTCACAATGCCTTCACAAACTTTGTCCCCTCAGTATTTCCTTTCTTTTCCCCAAGATGCCCTACTTACCTCCAATGGAGGCACAAACATACCAAGCGCCCTGAACACTCACTCTGCTCATAAACCATCACCCAAATGCCCCAGATGTTTACACCTACCTTTCTTTAAAATTGCCCACCCTTTTTTTCTCCCCTCAAATCCCACTTCTCAAAGGAAGGCTGCTATTTGATATTCAGCAGAAAATAGATCGGAATAAAGTAATTCATATTAAAATGTAAATAAAATAATTCAAACTAAGATGTGAATGACTGAAATGCATACAGATATGTATAAAGAGCATTATCTTTAGTGTCAAATAGGTAAGTTTAAATGCTGTCTTTTCTCCCATTTACTGACTGTTTTTCTGAACCTGTTTCTTCATCATTGTAAAGTGAGCAAAATAACACCTCATGGGTGTACTATTACTATTAAATGTGATAATATTTATATAAAGTATAGTGGCAGGGCAAACTAGATTACAAATAAATGTTATTTGCCCTCCTACTTGAGTCTATGACAATATTTAAATATGTTTAAAAAATTGTTTGTATACCTGAGCCTCAAATTGACAGTGTTTTAACATGAAGTATTAAGGTCCTTATTATCAGATTATGCAAATCATTCTACTCTTCATTGCACCATACTCTTTATAACTAGATTCACTAGAGTGAATATTCATAAAATACATACTATGAATAGGAACATACAGAGATATTCTTGCACTAAATTCAACTCAAGGGCCTCTCTGGTGGCGTAAGGGGTTAAGTCTCAGCACTATGAATCTATCCGCAGCCACTGCAGCACTAGTTAAATCCCCAGCCAGAGAGATTCCCACATGGAACAGCAGACCTCTCCTGTCTTGCCCACTGCTCCCCTCAGCAGTGTATTTCAGTAAATCCATCTGTTCTGCTCCCCACTCTGTCTCTGGTGAAACCTCTCGCCGTCCCCCCACATCTCTAGCCTACACCCCAGCTCTTGTATGCATAAACAAAAAATCTTTTAATAAATAAGTTCAACTCAAGAACTACTTCATTAAAATTGAAAATAATACTTAAATGTGGGTAGCAATTCATTCACCAAACCATTTACTGGATACCTCTTAGATTAGACTGTGCTTAGACTCTTGACACAGGTAGGAAGACACCAGAACAGTGGAGACATGCAATGGAAGTCCCAATCTTGTTGCAGAGAGGCTAAGCAAAGGTCTTAAATCATATCAAATTATTAGATATATTTTTATTAAAATTCTTCCTTTAAGATTCAGGTAAAGAGGTACTTGGGGACACAGAATTCCTACCAAATCAAATTTCCCAGAAAACTATACATATAAATGGTGGTTGCAAAAGAATCTCTTCCTTAACTCTTTTTGCCAGTGTAAATTTCCTCCAGAAAAGAATGATAATTAAAGAACCAAGTATGCCTTTTCTTTGATTTTCACAATATAAGAAAAGATGTTTTGGGAGATATGTGTGTACACATATGTGTAAAGTCTCTAAAATGACATGCATTGAGTAATCCTTTATCATGTTTTTCCCACAGTAATATATGGCATATTTCCAACTTATCTCCACTCATTCACAGCTAAAAAAACACTACATATAAAAATACTTTAAATGTGCCTTTTGAGTGGAATGTTTGATGAACACATATGTCATGTTCTTCAGATTATTTTTAAGTTTTTAAAAAAGAAAATCCCATTTACTTATCATAGTTGCTTGTCTTTCACTGTTCTGTGTATAATTTTTATGTACAATAAATCTCTATTCAAATGTGGCAATGTCTCTTTAAAAGTCTCCACCAGTAAACCAGTTTAGCAACTTTCCTGGGTGGAACCACTTATGAATAATTAGCCCTGAGCAATGAAACTGTCCAGCAACACCTCCTCTTGAAATCTTTGATCTGTTGGACACTGCAGGATTCCCAGCTGAAATGCTTGCTTTACTTCTGCACTCTGACCAGGAAAAAGAACTTTTTTCTCAGCTTTAATGCACCACATTTGGGCACCCTGGTGGTGGTCTCTGCAGTTGGGCTGTGCTTTGAGGAGAGATCCTCTGTTCACCCCCACTACACCCCTGCCATCTCACCTCATGCCACTCTGGGGAGCTTCATTTCTGGGTTCTCAAACCCCACCTTCAAAAGCTGAAATTACATGACTCATTTATTTTGATACCATCAAAGTTTTGCTGACAACATGGAATTTTTGGCTGCCTTATGTTAACAAGTATACTCAGGTGATTCGACAGACAAATTCAAGTCTTGGTTAAGGGCCTAAAAATAAAATCTAAACTCATTTTATTCCAGTTGCAGTCTCACTCCTTCCTCGCAGTGGCCATTAAGGGATCAGTGAATTGTGGAAAATGATGGTATGGTGTCAGGATTTCAAAGCCCATTCAATAATTCCACCCAAAGAACCACAAAGTCACTCACCATGTGTCAAAATCTTAATAACAGACACAGATAGATGAATCTTTATATACAGATAATGGATTTGTATCCTATGCAATATAATTGACTTTTTACCAACATACGTCAAGGTGCCAAATTGCCTCGTCATCAATTGATATGCCAAAGAATCAGTGGCTTTATTCACCTTGGAGAGTAATCATTTGGGGGAGTAGTTTCAGTAGATATCGTTTGTTGTTCTTTCCAGATAATAAATTCCTTGAGGCAAGAACAGCATTATTGAACTTTCTGTATTCATCATTGCACCTATTGAGGTGCCTGATACATTGGCAATCAATAAATATTATTTGGGTAAAAGTACTTAAATAGGAGATCGCTTGAAAGTAATGAACACACAGACAAGAAGAAGTGTGAAGAGACCCAGGTTCTTTTTTTTTTTAAGATTTATTTATTTAGGGCCTCCCTGGTGACGCAGCAGTTAAGCGCTGCTCTATGGAGCTATTGGCAGCAGCAATGCGAGTTCGACGCCCGGCCAGGGAGAATCTCATATGGTGCGGCAGACCTCTCCTGCCTCGCCCACTGCTCCCCTCAGCAGTGTATTTCTGATCTGCCTGTTCTGCTCCCCGCTCTGTCTCTGGTGAACCCTCTCGCCGCCCCACGCCTCTGGTCTGTACCCCAGCTTGTATGTATAAATAGATAAATCTTTAAAAAAAAAAGATTTACTTATTTATGCATACTAGAGAGGTGTGGAGGGGGTTGAGAGGATTCACCAGAGATAGAGTGGGGAGCAAAACAAGAGGATCAACTGTAAGACACTGCTGAGGGGAGCAGCGGTCGGGCAAGACAGGAGAGGTCTGCTGCGCCATGTGGGTCAGCCGCTTGGCCAAGGATTGAACTCATGCTGCAGTGGCTTCATAGTGCTGAGACTTAACCACTTCTGCCACCAGGGAGACCCAAGACCCAGGTTCTTATCCAGATTCACTCATTGCTAATTGTGAACATTTTTTAATCACTTAAAAGTACTGTATCTCCGTGTTTTAATACATAAACAGTAGGTTGGAGAAAGATGTTCTCTAAAGTTTCATTTTACTCTCTGTGAAGTTGTTTTATTTGTTGAATGAATCTAGTACAAGGAGGATGCTTTTTCTTTCATGGTGTATATACAATGGGTGAATGGTGGGAAAAAATGAATGAAAATGACTTCCAGTTATAATAACTGCTATGCAGACAGTACCATCAGGGAAAGAAACAGAGTTAACTCCCCTAAAATGTCCCTGTTGTTTTTCATTTCTCCAAATAGAAAAAATAATCTTTATTGAGAGGAAGCTTTGACTATTCTATATAAGAACATGATATCTTAGTTTTCTGTAAGTGTACAACACTATAAGTGACTCATTTTGAAAATCACACAAAGGTCTCTTGATTTTCTTACTGTCTTAAGTAAAAGTGAGTAAGCCCCTTGACTGACTCAACTCTAAAATACCTTTAATTCATTTGATAAATCCAATGTATTAGAACTTATTGAATCAAGTAACTAAACTTCCATAGAAACTGGCAAATTGCAAACTAGACTTGGTCTGTGATCTCAGAAGACTTTAAATACTATACCTGGTCATTGTGGTTGACCAGATAAAGACCCAGGCAAGACTTCCTTCTTTATACTTGGCACATAGACATGGTAATGAGCAGCAAATGGGATCGTTTGTTATCTTTCACACTGTGCACCTGCTCATGGAATGCAGAACAGGAAATTCCACAAAACAGAGCTGGCCTTCACCACTTGGAGCAGTGCTGCAATCCCCTCACAGTAAGACAGAAATATCTGAGATCACACTATCCCCTGAGCATGAGCTACAGCACCTCTCTGGGATATTCCTGGAGATTACTCTCTCCCCACTTCAGGAGACTGACAGTGCAAAGTAGACAGGTTCAAGCTATGGGAAAGCCCTCCAACAAAAATGTTTTCAAAAGCTATGACCAATGTATTTCCCATTCTAATGTATGTTCACACTGTCAGTACTTTAAATTTGCCATTTATCAGAAGTCCTTTTTTCTCAATTCCCTCCACTTTTTCTTTAACTTTCTAAGACTGTGGTATAGCAAAATAACCTAGAAAACAAAACCAAAATAAAAAAAAAAACCCTCCAAATTTTCACTAGAATGGAATCTGAAGATATGGGTTTGAGATTGGCCAATCCTGAATTTAAGTTTCTGTAATAGGGGGATGATATTCAATTCACAGAGGTTTTAAAAGGGTTAGACAAAAAATAATTTGGATATGAAAATACTCCATAACATTCAAAGAAAGGCAAAATTAGAAGACTTGAATAGATATTGGCCTTTTCTTGGGACCCTTAGACTGAACACAAGACTGGCCTGTGATAGCTTATTTGAAGTCAGCACCCTCTTTTATTTAGAAATTAACTAGAATTGGAGGTAATCAGAGTCCTTCACAAGAAAGACCATTCCAGTAAAGAAAAGCAATGATATTTTGAGTCTCATGGTTTTAGATAACTTTGACTAGTCTTGTGGCAGAAGCAATATGGCAGAACTTCCAGCAATAATGACTGGAGCAACAATCAGACCCAAGAACTACATTTGTGAAAGTCTACACCATACGTGATTTGCCTAGATATAGTATAGTCTGGTACAGATGCAGGAATATCTAAAGAAACATGATAACAGGGACACAGAGCATTTTGATTAGTGGTCTGTCTCCTAGCTGAGTCTTTCAGAAATGGAAAAAGGGGAGCCTCCCTGGTGGCCCAAAAGGTTAAGTCTCAGCACTATGAAGCTATCCAGAGCCACTGCAGCACGAGTTCGATCCCCAACCAGGGAGCTTCCCACATGGCGAAGCAGCAGACCTCAACTGTCTTGTCCGCTGCTCCCCTCAGCAGTGTATTTCAGTCAATCTGCCTCTTCTGCTCCCCACTCTTGTCTCTGGTGAATTCTCTCACCACCCCACACATCTGGCCTACACCCCCATTCTTGTATGCATAAATAAGTCAATCTTAAAAAAAAAGAAATGGAAAAAGGGAATTTTTCAGTCAATGTCTCTAATGTACACTGCATTTCTTACATAAACCTCTCATCTCTTTTACATTCATGATTTAACTTGTCTTTTACAATGCAGCTTTTTAAACTAGAAAGGAAACTGCTGAATCTCAAATTGCACTGTAGTTTGTCAAACAATGACAGACTTCACTGCCAACTTCCAGAACACTCCCTTCTCTAATCCATCCTGCCTGATTGAGCACAGCATTTTCTGCAGCCTTCTGAGTTGTTAAAAGAATGTTGGAAGTACAAACACAAGAAGAATTGTTTACAGAGAAATGATCTATGGGCTAATTTGTAAGGACCGCATGAAGGCCAAAACAGGAAAGGCCCCTAAACACACAAGTCATTAAGTTGAAACTTATGTTAAAAGAGTAAAAATTAAACAAATAAAACAAATAAAAATGCTGATTCCAGTCTTTTATCTTTAGTAATAAAAGTTTCTAAAAAGTTTCCAGAAAGCACTTGAAAAATAAACATTTTTTCACACCAAATAGAAAAAATGTTATAATAGATATTGTGAAAAATACAGGGAAGCAAAAGAGAAAATGAATTTCTAAATGTCCCAAGTTCAGATATGAAACACAGGTTACCATTTGTTCTTTTGGTACAGAAAAGTTTTTGATAGTTATAATGTAAACCATCCTTCCCGGGCCAGTCTGACAGACACATAATTGCACAAGACAGGAAGGATATTTTTGAAGTTATTAAAAATAAACGATCAACCTAGCAGGTAAGAATTATGGCTCAAACATTTTTAATCAAATACACAATTTTTTTCTCCTTAGTAAACAACTCTGGTTTTAGATGATTTGACCTGAAATGGCAATTTCAGGTAGGAAATTGGTATGGGAAAGGTATGGGAAAGGTATTGGTAGGAAAAGGTATGGGAAAACAAAAGGTGAAGTTTGGGAACCTCACTCCTCCATGAGGAAACAACAGAAGCTCTTTCTCAGACTAGTCTTGTCTAGTTAGCTGATATGACTACTATTTTCAGTTCCTTCTTTCACATTTGGATATTTGGCCCAACAGTAGATTCTACCACAAAAGGAGTAATCTTCTTTTGTTTTGATGAATATTTAAATTAGGTTTATTTTATTTAAGTGGCTACCTAATTTTTGTCCCATTGGCTTAAACTGTCACAAACATTTTTTTAAATCACAAATATCTTCAGTCCTAAGAGTTTTGGGTTTTTTTTTTTTTAAATCACAAACATCTTCATTCCTAAGAGTTTATCTGTAACCCCAGAGAGCAGATTTGAGGGTTCCATGTGCCCCTCAGCATGCCCTGTAATATACCCATATGCAACTTTGTTAGTTTAACTTCTTAGTATTTTAGCTTTAGTTTAGACTTTGTGTAAATGTACTACCAGTAAAATGTTTCAAATATTTCCTATGATATTTAGAATCCAAAACTTTTATTCCAAAATAAGGCCTGTCACTTTGTTGATCAAAGAACATCTCACCACCAAACTTTGAACCTTTTCTCTAGGATATTTAGAAACCAATTCACTGACATCTTCACTAATTATTTCAATGTTAATTAACACAATGCTATTGATTTGCTAGGCTTAAATTAGACTTGGGCAGTGACACAAAGGTATCATGTGAGATGTTAGGAAGCATGAAACTTAGAGGATTTAATGACTAGAATGGAAGCCAAGTTATCTATTAGAATTGATCTAATCAAGACAGAGGAAACAGGAAGTGGGAGATAAAATGGCTACCACCAGAGAAACGACATGATACAGATAAGGTAAATTTTGCTGAAAGCTGTGCCTCAAGGAAACAAGCTTAGTCAGTCAGCAGCTACATTTTGACTAGAAATCAAGAAGTAAGTAAGTTTGATTTGCCAATGGCAGCAAGAATTAGAAGAGAGGTGTATGTCAGGCCAGGAGTTGAGTTAAGCAGATTGTTCCCAATCTTCAGGGAAACTGGAAACCTGCTTAGAGGAATGAAACTTGCCTGATAACTCCCCCCAATCCACCCCCAAAGAAATAAAGAACCAAAAAGACTATGTGAAAGAAGCAAGCTTTATAGACTAATCCCACAGAAAGTACGGAAAGTTTGCAATTGTGATTATATAGAAAACATGAAGTTCATTAAGATTTTAAATATCTTCTTGGAGCTACTGCTTACTCTGTATGTGATAAGTTGTAAACAATGATAAATCAGCCACTTGGAAATATTCCGTGACACTAATTCACTTAGAAAAAGCAGATAACATGGATTACAGGGAGATGTTACAATAATGTTGGAATATATACACAAATATATACATGTCATCATCCTTCTTTTGGAAGAAACAGCTCTATTCTAAATTAATAATTAAGACAAGTCAACTGAGGAATGCTTCTAACTTTTTCTCTCTTGATCAATGACAGAAAAATAATCTTAGAAATGAGCCTTCCTGTGTACCAAATACTAGTCAAGTTCATCAGGCAGTGGTAAAGCTAAGGCCAAGAATCAGAACTGCTACCACCTATGTATTAAAACCTCCTTCCTCAGTAAAGTATTGATAAACTCAGTCCAACTCCTAGCACACATCTGTCTATATCACACATTAAATAAATTTAAATTAGCAGTTTTAGCAGAGAAAATGAGATTTCATAGGTGTGTCGACAAACAAACCTTTCAGATGAGAAGTGACTTCAAATATTAGAGGTAGTCTCCAGGAGAGGGCTGAAAAGCCAAACATTTTAAACACTTTTCTCACTGTTTGCTGTCCCAAAAAAAGCAGGCACAGTAAATGATGCCCTTAGACCTTGTGATATAAACAGCATTTCAAACTCTGTGAACATTTATAACTATTACATAATAGCGATGCTAATACATTTCTAAGCTTACTTCTACTTCATTTTACTCAATTAGGACAATAATTCTCATAATGGCATGGGATAAGGGAGTATGTGTAAGTGTCAAATATTGCTGGTATTTTTTTTTTCATTTTTTAAAGCAAAACATAATTGGTACACCCCCCCCAAGAAAATACAAGATCAAATTGTTAATCTGGTTAGCACTTCCAAACATTCTCCAGTAGCATGACGAATGCATTACAAATGATCATCTGCTCCTGCAAAATGATAGCTAAAATCTCCAATAATATGTAAGTTCTTACAAACTATTCTAATGGTTTTATAACTTTCAAATTGTGTCATCTAAAATGGAAGCTCTGTAGCCAATAATGATAGTAATGAAAATAATAAACATTAGTTTATCTTTTGCACATTATCTCATTTCAACTTTCTCTGAGACGTAATCAGTGGTGTAAATTATTCAAATTATCATTATAAGTTTAATTCATGTTACTAAGCAAAACTAATGAGCTGTATAGTTGATCATTTTTCACTCTAAAGTGTAAAATGAAAAAATATATGGAGAGTTTATGTGATTATGTGTGCATGTGTGTATACACAGGATAATATAAAAGCTGAAAAGTTATGCTTGTTATTAAAATGTATATATGAAACTAAGCCATGAATATCTTTAGGATGATACCCCACTTCACAGTGATGAACGCAAGATATGTAAGGCATATATCAACAATACTTTATCATCATTCATCATACTGAATTATCTATTGATGGAGCAAAAATTATTTCCACTTTTATTGGTTATATTATATATGGTGTTTGGTGTATAAATCTGCAATTTAGCACAAGAAGGGTCTCAAACTGTGGCAGGAATCTTCACCCACACATGTTCCTTCAGTGTACAACTGTGGTGTTGGGCTCTGGAGTTAATGTTTGGAGTGGGATAAGGAAGGAGGTTCCAAGAAGAAAGCAAGCAGATGGGTGCTCAGTCCCCGGGCAAGTTAGGGTTAATTAGGCAGCTTTAAGGACAGTGCAGGCAGGGATGTCGGAGCAGAGATAAAGATAGTAAATTTTAGGAGACTTTGGACAGGGGAGGTAAAAAGATAAACTCTGAGGTACGAGCTGGGAAAATGGGCACACCCACCTGGAGGAGTATAGCCATTAGGAGAGTCAATCACAAAGCAGGATGATGAAATTTTAGAATAGAGGAAAAAAGATTTAAATACCTCTAGACACAGGCCTGCAGCGGCATCTTTGCCCCTCCCAAGTACAATGTAACTGGAAGTCCTTATTTTCTTCCTTTAAACTTTTCTTTACTTCTGAAATAAAGTTTGCTTCTCTCTGCCTACTTACTTAAAATGCCTGTGAACTCCTTTTCACGGCTTCGTAGGACAAGAACCTGTGGTGGTTCAAGGGTTAAGTTAACAGCGCACACCTGCTTCAGTACCACACAGGGTGTTTCAACATGAGAACAAAGCAGAAGTTCAATTTTCCTACTTGAGCACAAGAGGAAAAGCAAAAATGACTTAAAAGCAATTTCTTCCATTCTGAGGTCAAATTTAGTTTCTAATACTGAAACAGAAAAATGTACAGATAATATTCTAGACATATTCAGGAAAATTCAAAATGATGGCATCAAGGCAGTTCCTAAAATTTTTTTCAAAATTTATAGGTTAATTGACCAAAATTAGCATTCTGTATTGATAGATAACTCTATAATCTATAGATCTACACACACACACACACACACAAATGATTCCCTTGCTATCATGAACTGGAAGTAAATCTAAGAAGCTTGTCTTTGAATTCCTTCAAAAATACAGAAAGTTAGAGTCTTCTCTATTATTAGAGAAGAGACAAAACCCTAACATTCTGCTCCGCACATCACAGACTTGTTTGGAGCCCCAAAAGAGTTATTGTCTGCATTGGTCAGTTTCAGTAAGTGGTGGAACAAATTTTGAGGAATTGAAGTGCTAGGAATGAAGGGTGCCATATCTGTAAAGTAAAAGTAAGGTCACCAAAGTCACAGACCATTATTTTGTCTTATTTTTCTTAAAGAAATTTTTAAAACACCATGTAAAAGTGAACCATCAAATAATCACAGTGCAAAAACATATCTATTTTTATCAATCAAATTATCAATACTATTTCATAGACATTAAATAAAATCCCACATGTATCACTAAAGAAACTACCTTTTTCACTAGAATTGAGGTATCAGTTTCACCAACTTTCCAAAAATCTACAATATAATACTCCTTATTTTTAACTTTATTTTTACCTATATTATAGCTTTATTAACAGCTTCTCTTTCCTGAATTGATTTATGATTTAATGCTTTATGATAGTTACAAATCAGTTCTACTGGGGTCAGTAGGTTCAGAACCTAACTGCATTTAAGTATTTCTTGCATCAGGCCTCCCTGGTGGCAGAGTGGTTGAGCGCTGTGCTGTGGAGCTGTCAGCAGCTCCTGATGGGAGTTCGAAGGCCAGCCAGGGAGAATCCCACATGGCCCGGCAGACCTCTCCTGCCTGCCCACTGCTCCCCTCAGCAGTGTATTTCTGATCTGCCAGCTCTGCTCCCCACTCTGTCTCTGGTGAACCCTCTCACCGCCCCACGCCTCTGGCCTGTACCCCAGCTTGTATGTATAAATAAAATAAATCTTTAAAGAAAAAAAAAGTATTTCTTGCATCGCGGACGGTTCCAAAGGTTACCTTTGGTCGCCTCAGAGAATGTTTCACCAGAGTTCCCCTTCTGTGGCACACAGCGAGTTTCCCCCACTGGGCGAAGTCTTCTGGTTCTACCCAACAGGTCAGGTTTATTATAAAAAGGAGGAAAGAAGAAGACGCTTGTACAGACACAAGCAGGTGGGAAGAGCTGCCTTTACTGCTTTGCGGCGGAGAAAGGTTTGTGGAAAAAAACAACCACATAGACAAAGGGGGCTGGAGAGCTGCCTCTTGCCGGAACAGACAGGCTGAAAGAGTGGTCTTGTTTTGGGGAGGGATTCGTTCCTTTGTGGATACGTTATCTATGTTATATGTATCTATTATTTTGTCAGGACCTCCATCTCCGTAGCCCCACCTCTGGTCTGCGCCTCCAGATACTTTAACAGTGGGATACCTGCACTTAAGGTTTTCTACCCCCACCTCTAGTTTTTGATCTTGTGACACCTCCATCCTAAATTTTCGACTCTTAGCCACCATCAGTAGGTATGTCACAATCTCTCCGAGTTGGAGAATGATTAATACGGTTGTGTGAGTCCGTGCTTTGAATACTACCATCCATCACTGACATGTTCCTAACACAAAGTCGATTTTTAAAGAAAAGACGAAATGCATCCGTTAGGTGGAATGTCTTGTTGTCAAGGAGGAACCCCAGGTTCCCCCAGTTCACATCCATCTCGACTGTTTTGAGCAACTCTCAGACGAGAACAGAGGTTACCACCTGTTTAGAGATACTATCTTACACGTTATGCTTATAGATTTAGAAAATTGTGCAAAATACAAATTTGAAACCATGCTATCTAGTGTGGGAAATTGAATTACATTTCTTAATGATGATTTCTTATTACAGTAAGTATTTTACTTCATTTCCTTTAGATGAATCAAAGGACCATGCATAAGAAAATGAAGTAGTTTTGTGGTTGAATCAAAACAACTTTAAAATACTTACACTTCAAAATGCATTCACTGACTATAATCTTTCCCTGCCTCTAGATAACACTGGGGCAGGCCCTATGAGCTTTGTATTTATTCTCAGATGAGTAGAACTTTAAGTCACAAACTCACAAAATTCAGTTTCAATTTAGAAGTACAAATGTCAAAAAAAAAATACATAAATCAACTCAGCAGTCACTGAAAGTTAAATCTTCTCTTTGCCCAAGTAAGATCTTTATCGATGATGACATCTGGGCACAGCGGGTGCTGGGGCTTATGCTCACACATCTTTTCTGGCATTGATTAGTCTCTAGGAAGTGTCTGCACTCCCATCAGGGGAAGGCAGGAGAGAGGAGAACTTGGACTTGGTTGGGTGACTTCACGCTTGTCCTGCCTGTCCTGTCCCGCCTGTTTGTATTATGTGCCCTTTAACTATAACACCCAGAACATAGGCAAAGGTCCAGCCTCATTGGTGGCTGTCCCCAGTAAGGTGCACGTCTCTGGTGTCCCTTTCCCTCCCAGGGCCTCTAGTCTAGCTCCTTCTCCATGTAGGCCATGTGTGGTCCACAGGAAACACGCAGGCGTCCTCTAGAGGGGCACATCTGAGCTCTTCGGACATGGTGACCCTACCCATCCCACCAGGCCAATCAGTAGGCCTTTCCCTTGCCCTCCTTACGTCCCTCATTAAAGTCAGAGCCCAGGAGTGGCTTCAAAATGGCTAAAAGAAAAAATAATTTGCAAAGCGCAAATCTCTCTTATTATTGATTTATTCAAAAACTCTGTTAACTCTATTAGTAATCCCCAATGATAAATATTTTAATGTAAATAAGGCTATGTGCATCTAAATTAAAATACTTTAGGATTTTTAAATTATCCTTGCTTCTCTCTCTTTCATAAATGCCTATGACACGTCATATATGATACCTGATATATAGATAGCATGTGTGTATTAATTAGTACATCCACACCTGGAAATCTTCTTTATTTCTAAGCACATTCTCACTCATCTCCAGTTTATTTAAATCAGCATCACACTACATAGTTTAGACTCATAGAGACAACAGGTAGGATCTTGTCTTCAGCCTACGGGTAACTACATCCTTTGTTTTGCCAGCCTTGCTGAATGAAAGCAGAACCTCCTGATTAAAGACAGAACACACCCTTAGCTCTTAAAAACATCAAAATGAGCAATGGAGCACTCTTTCAGTCAGTCTTTTCTTCGATCGTGATGAATGTGGATTTTCTCTTTGTGGTCTCTAAAATAATTTTTCAACAAAAAGACCAGTGAAAATACATTAACCTAATAAAGATAAAAACAACTTTCTGTGGAACACTTATAGATGGGATAGTGAGGATGGCACCCCTCTCCCACTGTTCACAATTTCACAACGATTTGTATACTCCAGAGCTTATCTGCACTTGCTGATTACATTTTCAGTGAATGGTTCATTTCTTAGGGCATTCACTTCTTTTGATATTATTTTATGAAAAATCAGTAAAATTCTAAAAATATTACATACAAAATTATTTGCCTACTTTTCCCAAAGTTGTATGAGCCATGAATATCTCTACCTATAGAAAAGAAAGGGAAGAGACAGGTTACTTACCATGGTGAGAACTCCAAAGGGACAATGCATTGACATTGATCATGGGGTATACTTATCACCTTCTAACCATGTCACTAATCATGCTCATTTAGATTTGCTCATTCTCTCAGTGTGAGTGAACATACCGCATATTTTTAGAACATGTAGCTCAGACTGAATTCCTGCATGGAGGAGGGAAAGTTTATTTTATCAGGAATCCTGAATTCTACTGCACAAGTGACTTTTCTTTTGTGTGAAATCCCCAAATTTGCAAAACACTTTTATTGAAAATTTTAAGAGAAATTTCACCCCCCCTTTTTTTTTGTTTAAAAGGACAAGGTTTATTAAGAAAAAGAGATAGAAAAAGAGTCACCTACATAGACAGAGGCAGGCATCCTAGGGACCAGAGCTGCTGAGAAATTTCATCTTTGATTGTACTCATTCATTCATTCATTCAACACAGGTGTTCTGGAATATATATACATAATTAGAGCAGGACTAATGATATCATGGTGAATAGACTATCTCAGCTCCCAGGGAGTTAAATATCTATTGGGTTCATTCATTTAACCTGAGTACCTGTCACATATCAGTCAGAGTTCTAAATGCTGGACAAAACGGAGAATTAGAGAGAGATCAAACAATAAAAAACCAAATAGTGTTATCCTAAAAATGTCCTGTGAAGAGAGTGAAGCAGAGAAAGTCAATATAAAATGATGGCATGTGCTATTTTTAGTAAATTCATCACAGAAACGGTGTTTGGGTAAAGAGCTAAATGATCAAATCAGTGAGTCAATCATACATCTTGAGGAAGAGCATACTGGGTAGAGAAAGCACAAGACATAAGGTCTTTGACAAAATTCTGGTTCTCCTTGCTCTCAATACCTCAAAGTCCTATTAGGGGTATCCAATTGGTAAATTTATTCCAGGTAGGAGTTGTCTTCCATTTTCCTGCTTTGGAGAAATAATCCTGACATTCAACCTATATGAGATGATGGGAGAATTATGGTTTTACCATCCAGAGGTAACAGATTTCTTTAACTCCATTTTCAACATGGGAGATGATTGTTTATCCAGAGTTTTTCTAGATGAACCTCTCCACAGAGTAAACTTCCAGTCTTCTTGAGTAAAAGGAGGTATTAACTACTCTGAATACTGACTCTTAACTTTGTTTTCCTCTCCATCTGCATTTTTCTCTATCTTTAAGACCTCAAAAAAGCAGAAATTATGGCATCTGGAAAGCAAGAAATCCAACAAGGGAGAAAGGAGAAAACTCCAGAATGAGAGGGAAGGGGAGTCCCAAAACCAATCTGATAAAAAGAACAGCCAGAGGAAATGGAGTTAAGAAACACCACCTCAGGAGGGAAGTTAAAAAAAAGACAACATCAAATAAACAAGTAAACAAAAGAAACCTGAGTGAATAATTACCTGTTTTCAGAGTCCTTTGAAAGTACTGGAAATGACTTAATGAAAAGCACACACAAATGTAATCAACAAGATAGTTGCGAACTAAACCCAAGAGAAAGGGACAATTACACCAAAAAGGAAAAATGACCATAGCAGAGACAAAGGAAAAGTCAGACCCAAAATGAGATATCACCTTTAAGAGATTTTCCAGATAAGAAGAGGAATTTCCCAGGCATCAGTGGATTTCTCAGGTCTCAAATTCCAACATAAGAGTCCCTGAGACAATCCCCAATGACCAATGAGAAGGAATGAATGTACCTGTCCAAAGCCAGAAGATGGAAGGTAAGCTCCTTGATAACACAATGTGCCCATTGGGAGCAGGAAAGAACGTTATATCTTCCATTCAAATTTATATCCATGTTTCTAACAATCTTTTTTAATTGAGGTAGCACTGGTTAAACACACTGTGTATGTTTTAGGAGTACAGGTCCACACCCATTTAAACATATGTCATCACACCATGTCTACTACCAAAGGACCAGTAACTCTTCACCCAGTCCATCGGACCCTCCACCTTTGGCTCCCATCCCCAACCTCAGATCTATAGTCAGAATTCAAGAGTTTGTTTCGTCTGTTCTTTTTTGTTTGTTTCTTCATATTCTACATAGGAGTGAGATCATCCAGTGTTTGTGTTTCTTCTTCTGACTTATATTGCTTAACTTAATCCTCTCTAATAAATTTTTTCACAAGAATTTTTAGAATTTTTCTTTCACATTTCAAAAGATGAACATATCTTTCCATTTGATATTCTTAAAGCTAGTGCTTTGGTAATTTGTACATAAAGTAAATAGAAGTTGAAGACTGCTGCAAATGGTGTCTGACATTGCATTTTAGCACAAGTCTCTGTTTTTCGAAGTCTCATTCCAGTTGCTATTTACAAAGTAAACTACACCCCTCAATATCTCTCGCTCTGAAAAACAGAGCCTCATTCTTCTCTTATCAGATTGCTTCCTTGGAATCAAGCTAATGTTCAACTAAAGTAACTCACACGTTTTATTTATTCCACAATGCTTTTATTTTTCTGAATTAGCCCATTGAGGTGTTCTGAGGATATATTTTATTCCAATGTATATAAATGTTTTATATTTATAAACATTCACAATTATAGATTATTTCTAACCTAGTTTACTTACAAATAGATATAACAAATAAATATGAACAACTGCCTGTGTATCACCTACAGTTACAGTAAGTAATCACCTGTTAACATAATTACCAAAAAGAAGTAATCATGTATAGCAATTTATGTCTTATATAATGAATCTTAAATTTTAAAATTATCAGTTGAAAGTTCTCTTTTCATTAGGATATTGATATTAGGTGAGATTTCAAATTAGAGATCAATCACAATTGTTCCAGTGGAGGTGGTCATTTATATAATTTACATAGAGGAGCTGCAAAAATGGTACATCTCAATGAACTAGAACACTCATGCATTATTTCAGGGAATACAAAATGGTGCAGTCACTCTAAAAATGACAAGAAGATGGTTTCTTCAAAATTAATCACCCCAATTGACCCAGCAGTTCCACTTCTAGGTATTTCCTGTAGAGAAATAAAAGCCTTCTTCACACAAATTATCCTGTGCCTGCATGTTTATAGATCTAGTGTATGTTCATAATAACCCCAAACTGGGGAGAAAAAAATCCAGGCTCTATCAACCAATGGATAAACCTTGGTACATCTGTACCAAAGGAACAAACCATTGAAGAAAAGAAAAGAGCAAACGATTGGTATATTTTTCAACTTCGACGAATCTCAAAGGCATTGACGTAAGTGAAAGTTGGTCTCAAAAGCTACATCTTGTATGATTCCATATATATATGTTTCTCACAAAGAATAAATTACAAGCTCAGAGAACAGATCAGGGGTTTCCAGGACTAGGATATAAGAAGCATGTGAATAGCAAATGATGAAATGAGGGAGATTTTGAGGTCATGTGATAGAATTGTTCTGCACTCTGTTGGAGTAGTTAACGAAATTTAAAATTCAAAATTCACAAGTGGTACACCCCCCAAATCTGTGTTATTATTTGGTAGCTTTAAAATTAAAAAAACTGAAATTACTAAAGCATAGATTTTGTACATATATTGTAAAAGTATGTAAAAGTAAAAAATGTCAATAGCCACTGATAAGGCAGGGCGCCACAACCTGGCATCCTGCAGCTGTAAAACTTCAAGGACCGCAACCTGAGATAAGCCTCCTCCGGGCAACTTCAAAGTCTATTGACTCCTCCGCCAGAGGCAAAAGGCTTCAGGGACACTAAAAGATAACCACCCTGGCCAT